>BQNB010042230.1:0-14823 GCA_026074375.1 Tanacetum coccineum | reverse complement strand
AAACGCCTCTTTTCGAGTCGTTTTCTATGTCCTTGTGCAATTGTACTATGAATTAACACCCAATGTTGTATATTCCGCTGCGTGAAATTTGGGGGTGTTAAATTTATGGTATGCTTGTTAATTTTTAGGTGATGTTAAAGTAGGAACCTTAAACATTTATATTCTATAATATTATGTTATGGTCATTATGCTAGGAATTTTTTGTTGCTGTAAGTATATGTTAACATATTCTGAATATTAGTAACAGACTTGCAAACATACATAACATAAGGTATATAAGATAAACAACAATTAACAAATATAAAATGTAGTATATTCTTACCGCATTACCAAATCCTATGAATAACATCTTGAAACGTCCTTTATTATCAGTGTCAATGTGTGTAACTATATTCTCATTAGCCAGCTTTAAGTTATTAGAATAATAAGGTAGCTGAGCAAATGAGGCGATAGGGCAACCTTGATTGGACTCCAATGCTAACTATTTCGCCTTCCAAGCTCGTTTGTATGAAACGTCAAAATTATACTCTATATTCAGATCATTGATAATATCATTTGGTCTATATACCCTTCCCTGAATTTCAGGATTATCATTTGACACAACATTTGTGATGTAGCGTTACGATGATTTAGATGTAATTGGGTTTTAGGACATGTATGATTGTCGTTAATGTAAGTAACTTTAAACCCAATATCCTTCTTAATCCTATGAGTGAATATGTACCAATAACATTCAAGGTAGACACATTCTACCACGTATCTATTTGGGCAAGATCTAACAACCTTATATTCATAGCCTTCGGTTAAACATTTTAATCCTATCTCATACACATAGGCTTCCTTATCATCAAATATGTTATGTTTAGGTAACTTAACACCATGTTTATTTGTAGTGATAGTTTTAAGATTAAGAATAGGTGCATGTGGGGTGGTTAGAATACAAGTTAGTGTGTTTTTCTTCCATTGATGAGTAACGTGTTTATCAAACAAATGGATATTAAGATCAATATCTAAGGGTTTAGAAGGTGAAGAACGAGTTACCTCAACGGTTTTATCAATCGATTTTATGAAAACACTCTTAACTACATCACCTGATTCTAAAACTTCCTTCAAGAAACAATCTACATCACAGTCGTCGATTATGTTGATTGAGTTTGAACCACTGTTGTAAGATAACAACATTTGTTTGTTATCCTTAACATTGAACTTTTTTCATACGTAACGCACAAAGTTTGAGTAACTTATATTCTTTGGGAGTAATACACCACATTTGATTTCTTCAAAAACTAAAATAACCTTGAATTTTGAGGAAGAAAGAGAGTTCATTAAGTTGTGGTTTACATGTAATACTGATCCGCTCCGAATACGCTATACGTAGATATATATAGTATATAAGGATTATATCAAATAATAGTATAGATAGTATTTTTCGTCGGGTTCGAGAAACAAACTTTTAACCAAAGTTGTCTCAAAAACCTCCCGGGTCGTTTGTCGGTTTTTCCTCGACGGACGTGTGAATTTTTGAAAATCGGGTAGTCCTGTGTATTCGCTCTGTTTTGAATGGTTTAAAATAATTTTGATTTGGGTTCCTAAATCCTACTTGACATATTGATAATGTACAATAAATGCCATAAAATGTACGCAAGCATTAGAGAAAACAATTTAATACATATAAAGCATTAAACAAACACAGTATTTATAACGAGACGAATAAGCAAGCTTAATATATAATCACTTTTAATAAATGTAAAAATCTTCTAAAATATAAATCTTCTTTAATAGAAATTTTTATACTATATATACATATATATCTTAGATTTATAATATATATATATATATATATATATATATATATATATATATATATATATATATAGATATATATAAATCTTTTCTTTTTCTTCTTTTTTTTAATTTTTAAAAACTTTAATCTAAATAACTGTCGCAAATTAATAATCTCTAAACATATTTTAAATCCACACTAATTTCTAAACACTAAATGAGCAAATAAATCAACTAACTAAACATGGCAAACGTTATAACATAAAAATAAGTCTACACTAAGCATGGTAAAAATCAAATAGGCAAACATATTATAAAACAATAAAATAAATCTACTCTAAGTATTAAAAAAAGGATTAGAAAATTGTACCGAGTTTGAAGAGCCGCAAGAGGAATGAAATACTATTAATTCTTAAATCTAAAAAACTGCTAATGTAATTTATCAAATCCAAACCAAACTATATCCGGTCCAAACCATCGATCCAATAAATTCCACAAGTCCAACAGTCAAATTCGGACATAAGTAAAACTTTTATAAAGTCATCATTTGGTTCATTTTCTTTCGCGTGAGTATTAGTTTATTTTTCTAAGTCGCGCCTTTTATTTTAGGTCGCTCTTAGGAGTATTTGTCTTCTTCAGCTCTTATATTGCTTGATATTACCGTTCGCTCAAGGTGAGTTCATAGCCTCGCCTTTCAACTTTTAAACTGTATTTATAAACCCCGCTAGGGAGATACATGCTTGTTTTATAAACTGAACACAAGAAATTTTATGGTATGCTGGACCCGAATATGAGATTAATTGCATGAGTAGCTATTGCCAAATGACCATAAATCATAAACTGTTAATTCGCTTATAATGGGTGAGCGCTAGTACAAGTAAATGATCTATGGGGTTTGACAAGCGCCCTGTACGGGGGTATGAATTTCGATTTCCTCTTCGATGCACCCAAGTCAAAGGACCAAATTTTGTATTTCTGAATTTAAGGTTATTAGGCAATAATAACTGGTTATGGGGCAAACTTGATTTACATACTCAAGATTTGTGTTAAGTTATGGTCTCCGGTGTCATGAGTCATTGCACTTGAATTGTGATATTGTGGCTTGTCTGTACAATCAAGTCACTCGTATGAACTTAACTTGTGTATCCTTTTTATCTCTTACAAACTTATGGATTCACGACATTTTTGTCTGATTTTAACGCATGTTTTATCTCAGGTAACCAAGGGTGAAGGATGCTGGTTGAGGAGTCTGCGCTAAAGTTTTAATAGAACACTTGTATTTTGTTCCATTTTTATCAAAATAAATCCATGTTTGGGATAAAACTTATGTTAAGTATTTGGTGACGATCCCTGTTGGGACGTATGTTTATTTACATCTGAAATTTCTTTAATATAGTAACAATTTTTTGTTTTTAACGCACTACTTCTTTCGACGTCGTTTTTTTTATATGTCCTTGTGTAATTGTACTATGAATTAACACCCAATGTTGTATATTCCGCTGCGCAAAATTTGGGGGTGTTAAAGATTGGTATCAAAAGCTATAGGTTATAGAGAACTAGGTCAAATTTTTTTTACCTAAACTATAACTTAAATCTAAAAAACTGCTAATGTAATTTATCAAATCCAAACCAAACTGTATCCGGTCCAAACCATCGATCCAATAAATTCCACAAGTCCAACAGTCAAATTCAAACCATGCATTCGATTCGTAGTTTGAACAACAAAATAAGTCAAAAAAGACTCCTAAATTTCACACCACCAAATCCGAACTGTTACTATAAAATCCTACATCGATCAAATGTATTATTACAAAACCTTTCACAGTTAAACCTTAGTAAATGTCAATTCTTGAATAAGACAAACGTTTAATCTAAAACTTGTTAGTAAGCTATAAAAATTGAGATTTAAAAGATCTATAACGAGATTGACAAAAAAAATTTAGATAGAATTGTTTTTTTATGTTTTTATAAAGATCTAAAAAAGAATTTGCTAATTGAAATGTGCACCATATCAATAAGATCAGGACATTGAGCTTATTTGTGGCTTCTATTATATCGATTTGAATGGAAAATTGTATAAGAGAAAGTGAATAAGCTTGTGTAGAGCTTAATAACCTTGGATATATTATGTTTTTAAAGTGATTTTCGATCTAATAAGCTGATTGAATAAGCTCAAGATAGTTGCTTATTGAAATTAAGCCAAAACAACACATGAGTCAAATCGCAACTTTTTATTTTAAAAAAAACTTGACTCAAACAAATTACAACTAAACTATAAGCTTTATAAGTCGCTTGTACACAAGTTTCTTAAAATTAAAATCCTAAATAAGCCGCAGCTTGACATATAAGCTAACAAAAATTGTAAAATTTAAAATTGATAGAAATAGTGAAAAGTTATTTCTTAAATAAACGGGAGCGGGTTCTTACACAGGGGGTGAAGGCTGAAGTTTTAAAATTGAATGACGGCTTCTATCTTTGCCTTGACAAGCCAATATGGCAAAAAAATGCACAATCCCAAACGGATTGAGGTTCCCAATGTTGAAGGATCCAAAAGTTCATTTGATGACACGTGTGTTATTCTTATTGTAGCTTCCTTTTGACGCACAATTTAGTGACTGCCTGGGTCATTTATGCCTCTGAAGGTGAAAACTGAAATTAGAGATTATACATTGCATCCACACGCGTCCTGAATTCATTTGCTCAATTTCTCTCTTAGTGCACTGTCTCGTGCACATTCTTATTTAAATTTTCAAGTCCCATTTACTAGTGACATCATTATCTACTTATAAATAGACTCGAAACGCTTTTCATTTTTGCTATTTTGATTTATTTTGAAATGCAATTCGAGAGAAATTAACCAACTCACGTCGCACTGTGGCTATCTGATTCGCTTCTCTAATTTTTTGTGGAATGTCACTTGTATAGAGTTCCATTTATTTATCAATGTGATGTGACCCCGTTCACCATATCTCACCAAACTATAATATCATAATTCTTATCTTGGGCTTAATTTTAAAAATAAAAAAAACGGGATGTGTCTGAAGGGGCTGGCTCAGCCTCTATTATAAATGGTGTTTTGGCTGGGACCTTATCAACAATTCTGTCGAGCACAGTTGGACTCGTATTCTCGCGGCTATTTCGGTTCTCGTGCTCGGTTTTTGTTAGGCTTTGCACTTTGTTTTTGTCCATTTCTTTTATATCCGTTCTACGTTTGCTCACATACAAAACACAAAAAACAAGCATATATTTGCTAATCTTATTATGTTTTGGGTCTTTTTGGGGCCGTTTATATTAGGTAAAATAGTCATGTATAATATAGCGTAGAATACCAATTACCACCATACTAATAGTTATTGCCGTGTCCTCACGGCAATGTAATAAATACATGACTTAAAACTAAAAATTCCAATCCCCCAAAATAATCACTTTGTAAAGTAGCAAACTGATCTTCTAAAGGGATTAAGGTATCAATTAGTTAAAGAAAATGCCCACGTTTTTCCATTATCATTATTTTTCCATTTTTTTTTGTTTTTTTTAAAACTTTCCTTTTTATTCAACACCTCATATCGTTTTTTTTCATGATTCTCTTTGTTATATACTTAGAAATCATTGGAACAGAAATATAATGCATCGTTCCCCAACTTTCACTTTTCATGACTAAGCTTTAAAACAAGATCATTTGTCAATACAGTCATGTTCACTAACATTACTCATATATACTAATCGTGTACTTACACTTTTCCTCTCGCAAATCATAATGTGTATCTCAAGATTTTACTTAAGTCATGTACCAAAGATATTTATGACTTGTTTCGATATTCTGAATTATTCCAAAAAATTAAGCGGGTCGGTTGAAATAAAATTTTGCTTCCAACCCCTGCATCCTTGAATAACGTATGTAAGTGAACGATTATTTGGCTTTTGTTGCTGTGCCTTAATTCATGTCATATACCTAGCTCTTTATGACATAAATCCAAGAATATTATTTACACCATATAACACGTAGGCTACTATTCAGGTGCAAAAGATACAATAGAGCAAAATCACTATTTTTAGAAAGTACCATATACCATAAGGTCTTTAATGGTACACAAATTAATTTCCAATGATTAGTATTATATTTTTCATATAACCCTTGGGCTCTTTAAGGCATATAAAAAGTAATAAAAATATTAACTCTATCTATACCATTATAACTCTAGGCTCTTTAAGGTATAAGTAAAGCAAATTAAACCATATGATGCATATAATAAGCAAAAATTCGTAGTCATCGACTTCCAAATTAAAAGGGAACGTTCTAAAAATTAAGTTGAACGGACAACCTTATTTATTACAACATTTTGGCTCTAAGCGAAACAAGCTGAATGGGTGGACAATAAGGCCAGATTTATTATCCTTATGTGTTGAAAAAAAAACCCAAATATTTAGGTTTAATTATCATAGAATTTATAATTCGATTATCATTTTCTTGTTTTTCGCAATTTAAAATATTCTAAGGATAAGTGACTCGCGAATGCTTGCCTAGCGAATTAAGATCCGGCACACTTTTTACAATGTCCATATAGACTGGGTCAACATCATTATTCTAATAATCGAGCTCGGCATATGGATAAAATACATAATAAAGACTTGGTAGCAACAAATTCGATTTTAAATTTTGTTAAGGAAAAAGCTTAGGTATAAACCAGCGTTCGGGTCAAAATTAGATTTCATCGTTCTACCTTTATTTATGTTAAACTCCATTATCTTCATCACTTTATTTCAACAATTAATTCCCTTTTTCATGCAACAAAACAATTAAATTTTTTTGCTAACTTTTTCAACATATTTTACATATTTTTCGTGGAATTAAAATATATGGAAAAATCTGGGTTTGGTGAAATCAACGGTGCAGAGGTATATTTCAATTCGAGGGATTCTCCCCCATACCTAAAACTACACATTGTATCATGTGAGACTGTCACCACCACTCTAATATATTTCACAAGCTTAATCTTGTTTAAAGAGGTTAATCGATTATATTTGGATCTTGGATACCTAAATGAGATGAGTGTATGGGGGGTGGGGGGGGGGACTTACAAAATCCGAGGTTTTCGGTGGTACCCTGGACGCAAATACAACTCACACCAAACACACAAACACGAGAAAGGAAGAGGCGATCCCCCTAACATTATTTGTTAGAATTAGATAAGAAGATAGTATACTACTTGTTTTTGTTCAAAACGAGGTCACGAGCTTGACTAGACCGACATTAACGTTAGTCCATGGGAAGCAAATGGATGAGAAAATCTCAATTGGGCTTTCATTAATGTTTGGCATAAACATTAATAGCACATGAATGTTCTCATCCCGATGGACTGCCACCGACTTTAAGTGAAGGAGTGCACGGGGTACAATAAATTGTGTCTATCACTCCTGGTGGACGAGAAGTAAAAGAGATATACGCAGGATAGGTTGAGATATGGAGATTAGTACGAATGACCAAATGTAAAGGAATCGTACTTCTTCAAATTTATGAGAAAATCAATCTCACTCCAACCTGGGTAATATATTCGTCTTCATTAAGCTATTCACATAATTGGTTAATCAACGGGTGCTGCGGGCTCAAAATGTAAGCATCTCAACATCACTGGAAGGATTCGAAGGCGGACGAGGAAATGAGGAACATCATAAATATAATTTAATCGGGAGGGAATAGAATTCATCTAGAAATTGACTGTTCCAAAAGGGGTTATTTGTGACTTATTAGAATATCAATGCTAGATTAACCAACACTACCTGATTGGGCTCAATCTAATAACACAAAACGATATAATACTCGGGAAAGTGAGTTCGTTAGCATGAGATAGTGGTACATGCCGATTCTCGTATCTTCCGTACTGATCGCTAAAAGTCCTCGAATTAGGGTAAAGTATTTCTCCAATTGATAAAAGGAAGTATCAAACTTCTATAAGAAAGAGTTCACTATCCTTATTGGAGATAGGATATATAAGAGGGAGTACTCGAGCACTATGATCAGGAGTGGGGTTATCTTCTCAAGATTCGATATTAGTAAATAAGTACGATTAAACGTTTAATCAAGTTATCTCGAAGAAATAACGTCTTGGATTTGAATGAATACTCTTCTAAGTCATCAACTATTTCTCTTCTTGAGTTAACACTTCATTTTCCTCTTCTTAAGCTAACGAATCTCCAAAATTGAGAGGTGTTGTTCATTGTACTCGTTGTTCTCATAGAATCGTCTCTCATCACTTGATAAGTACACATCTTTGTTTGATCATCATTCGTCATTCATCAATTTGTCTTCATTCTATCATGGGCTTGGAATAGTGAGTGAGTGCACCCGGGAAAATCTCTAGGAAAGAATCGATCTTAGGAGATGTGATGCGGCAATATCTCGACTAAGATAAGATTCAGCATACAATATTGATCTTATCAAAAATATCGTTGGAAAAAACACTTAGATCTCTATTCGGATTGGGCAGAGGTTCCTCATACACTAGGTTGTTATGCTTTTTAGGAAATAGTGCTAGTTTCACTCATTCTACCAGATTTAGAGGGTCTTTCGGGCTCCTCGGATGGTCATCGGGCGTGATTGCTTTTAGGCCTCTCCATATACTACAAATATACTCATATCTCCATTATCAAAGTAGAAAAGAGGACTCGATTCTCAGCCTTTCGACCAATTAATATTATATCATAAAAATACCTTTCACTATTACTTTTGCACATCTTCAAAGGGGGAGTTTATTCATCAATTCTTGACTTATCTTCTTATTGATATTGCCTTGTCCATCAAAGCATCCTCTTAATTTTGCCAAAACTTTCCAAGCTATCTATAACCTTTGGTGCTTACTCCAAACAAGGTATATCGACTAAAATTCCGTCTTAGAAGGTGTAAAAAAAAATATTAACCGGGTTTCCTTTAAAAAGTAGTTCTCTAGCTTCCATCATCATCTATAATAGAATACTTCACAATCATGGAGTATATAACTTGTGCTGCACGTCTCCTTCTTTTCTTGTTGGCTTCTTTTAAGAATTTGCAAATCATCCATAAGTTTAAGAAGTAATTCTTGCATAACTTCAGGTTGATTCTGCTCTTCTTCTTAGTTTGTTAATCTTAGAAATCTTCTCCTTCAGCTAGCAATAGAGACCTCATGCAATTTTCATTTAGGCAGGTATTAATACAATACTCCTGTAACAAGGCTTGTATTAGCTTCCCGTAAGTCTTCTTGTGCTCGGCAAAAATTTCTTTTACTTTGTCTTATTGTAGGATGTGGATCGAAGTTGGAAGAATTGCGGGGTTTGATATTGGTCAAAATCGGAAAGATAGAAATCTTGGTTCATCGGTTGACACTAAAAAGTCGCATGAGGACCCCCGCTGTTCTCACAACAAAGATATTGTTGTGGAAAAACTTGGTGATGTTTGTGGAATATAATCATGTTTTGATTGGAACAGACGGAGTCCTGATTGTAGATAAATCGGGACTTCTTGAGGTAGAACAATCGTAACCCATGATTAGCGCAGCCGTTTACACATAACTCCACAAATATTTGTCTAAGTACTGGACGTTTCTTGTGGAGGTGATTTGCAAAATTTGGAGGAATCGTTAGAAGAGTACGGTGTTTAAAAAATCGATTTTGTGTTACCATTTCCAACAGTACAATAAAAACAAACTCATCAATTCATTTCAACACAACATTGTTGGCTATACCCAAAATACTTTGTTGTTGAAAACTTTGCAATTTTTGTCAGGATTCATTAAGGTTTTGATTGTAGCATGGTCCGGATTAGAGATAATCAGAAATTTGCGGTGGAAAATTGTAACCAAAATGGCACTCTTTACCACAGATTTACAATACATTGTGACAAAGACTTCCATCTAACGAATCTCCACACTCTTAACAATAATTGTGGTTAATTTGTGGAAGACTTTGTGAAGAATTTTGAAACGGGGTATTCGATTAGAAGACGAATGGATTCTTGTGGATGTCACTAACAATGTTTAGTGTTGTGATTGGATGACTCGGTCATACAGATGTGTTTTAGATTTCGTTTTCATCATGAATTGTATACCAACCTTCATTCAAACACTTTCGCACAAAAGCACAAGATCGACAATTTAGACCATCAACCAGGTTTCCACAAGTTGTACAATTCTGAGGGGGTTTAGGAACAAGAGTCTTGTCTTCAAGACCTCCTTTTGAACAACAAAAGTCTGTAGTGTACAAAGCTCCACAAGAATGCATTCCTCTTCAATCGTAGAAGAGGGGGGTTCACAACCGGTTCTTATGTATTCGATCGATGACATAACCAGAATTAAACAATATAGAGGGGTTAAAGAAGAAAGATTAAACGGATATATGTGGGTAAAGGAGTATATTTTTAGATTTTGAATATTATTACATTCAAGAAAAGAAATAAAAATAAGTAAAGAGAAAAATATTTTTGGTATTTTTAAAAAAAAAATTATATAAAACAAAATAAAATGGAAATAAAATATTTTTGTATTATTTTTTTTATATTTATAAAATAGAAAAATATTCACAAACGGAAAGCGATAACTTCACGAGGAAGGTTCTTCTAACACACTATCTCTCGACGAACAACACGGATAGTCTAACACACCTCCCGACAACGGCGCCAAAAATTGATCTGCTCCGAAGATGACTATTTACGTTAGATATATATTAGTATTACGGATATATATCTAAAATATTATACGTTTAGATAGTATTTCACGATCGGAGTTTCAGAAACAAACTTTTAACCAAAGGTTATGTCTCCAATATATCCTCTCGGGTCGGTTTTTCTCGGTCGAAGTGTGAATTGAAATCGGTTAGTCCGTGTGGATCAGCGCGTTTTGAATCGGTTTAAGATATTTTTTGATTTGGAGTTCCTAAATTCTACTTGACATATTGATAAGTAAATAAAAGCAAATAAATGGCAGCCAACTGCAATACAGAAAAACAATTAAACAAATAAAGCATTAAACAAAACGAGTATTTAAAACGAGACGAATAAGCAAGCATAATAAATTCACTTTTAAACATGTAAACTTCTAAAAATAAATCCTACTTTAAAGGAAATTACATATACCTATTATAATATATTATATATATACAATATTATTTATAATAATTATCATATATATTATAGATATATTATAAACCTTTTTCTTTTTTGCTTTTTTTTAATTTTTAAAACACTTTAATCTAATAATGCTCGCAAATTAATAATCTCTAATCCGATTTTAAATCACACTAAATTTAAACACTAAATGAGCAAATCAAATTCAACTATATCCTTAAAAATGGAAACGTAGTTAACGTTACGGGTCGGTTTTATGGTCCCTGTGTAATAGTAATATGAATTAACACCCAATGTTGTATATTCCGCTGCGCAAAATTTGGGGGTGTTAAAGATTGGTATCAAAAGCTATAGGTTATAGAGAACTAGGTCAAATTTTTTTTACCTAAACTATAACTTAAATCTAAAAAACTGCTAATGTAATTTATCAAATCCAAACCAAACTGTATCCGGTCCAAACCATCGATCCAATAAATTCCACAAGTCCAACAGTCAAATTCCAAACCATGCTACGATTCGATTTTGAACAACAAAATAAGTCAAACAAGACTTAAATTCACACTTCCAAATCCGGGCCTTATACTAAAAGTTCCATGATCAAACTGTATTATTTCAACAACTTATCACTAAACCTTGATTAAATTTCATTTTGAATAAGCCAAACGTTTAGATCTAAAACTTGTAGTAAGCTAAAATTGAGATTTAAAGATCTAAACGAGATTTGACAAAAAAATTTAGATAGAAATGTTTTTTTATGATTTTATAAAGATCTAAAAACTCAATAAGCTAGACATGAGCTTATTTGGGCTTATTATATCGATTTGAATTGAAAATATATAAGAAGAAAGTGATTAAGCTTGTGAGAGCTTAATAACCTTGATCTATTATGTTTTTAAGAGATTTCGATCTAATAAGCTGATTGAATAAGCTCAAGAATTAGCTTATTGAAATTAAGCCAAAACAACACATGATTAAAACAAACTTTTTATTTTAAAAAAACTTGCTCAAAACAAATACAACTTAAACTATAAGCTTTAAAAGAAGCTTGTACAAAGTTTCCTAAATTAAAAATCTAAATAAGCCGCAGCTTTTACAATAAGCTAAAAAAATTGAAAATAAAACTTGAAAGAAAAAGTGAAAGTAATTTCTTAAATAAAGGGAGCGGGTTCTTTCACAGGGGGAGAAGGGCTGAAGTTTTAAAAATTGATGACGGTTAATCATTGCCTTGCAGCCAATCATTGGCCATAAATGCCAATCACACGGATTGAGGTACAAAGTTGAAGGATCCAACCGTTCATTTGATGACACGTGTTATTCTTGGTAGCTTCCTTTTGACGCAACAAATAGTGACTGCTGGATCATTTATGCCTCTTGAATTGAAAATGAAATTAGAGATTATACATTGCATGCCACGCGTCCTGAATTCATTTGCTCAATCTTTCATAGTGCACTGTCACGTGCCACATTCTTATTTAATTTTAAGTCACATGCTAGTGACATCATATCATACTTATAAAATAGACTCGAACGCATTCATTTTTGCTATTTGAATTATTTTGAAATGCAATTGAGAGAAATAACCAACTCCTGCCACGTGGCCTAATCTGATTCGCTCATTCAATTTTTAGTGGAATGTCACGTGATAGAGTTCCATTTAATTTAGTCACATGTGATGTGACGTCACCAATCTCAAAACTATAATTCATATTTTATCTTGGGCTTAAAAATGGGCTAGATTAATAATGGGCTGGCTCAGCCTATTAAAATGGGTTACGGGCTGGCCCAATAAAATCTGAGGGCACCGTTGGACTCGTATTCTCGCGCTCATTTCGTTCTCGTGCTCGGTTTTGTCTGCTTTGCCTTTGTTTTTGTCCATTTCTTTAATATCCGTTCCTGCACATACACAAACACAAAAACAAGCATATATTTGCAATTTTATTATGTTTTTGGTCTTTTTGGGGCCGTTTAATTAGGTAAAAAGTATGTATAAAATAGCGAATACCAAATTCCCCCATACTAAAGTATTGCCGTGTCCTCACGCAATGTAATAAATACACGCTTAAAACTAAAAATTCCAATCCCCCCAAACTAATCACTTTGAAAAGTAGCAAACTGCTCATCTAAAGGGATTAAGGAATCAATAGTTAAGAAACGCCCCGTTTTTCCATTTTCAATATTTTTCCATTTTTTATGTTTTTTTTTAAAACTTTCTATTCTTCAACACTTCATAACATTTTTTTTCATCATTCTTTGATAATACTTAGAATCATGGAACTAGCAAAATAAATTCATCGTCCCTAACTTTCACTTTTTTCATACTAAGCTTAAAAACAAGATCATTGTCAAGTACAAGTCATGATACTAACACTACTCATAAATACTAATTGTGTACTTACTTTTCCTCTCGCAAATCCTAATTTTATATCTCAAGATTTTACTTAAGTCATATACCCAAAGGCTCTTTAAGACTTGTTTCGATACTTATTTATTCCAAAAATAAAGTAGGACGGTTGAAAATAAAATTTAGCTTCCACCCTTATCCTTGAAAACCGATGAGGTGAACGAAATTTTGGCGTGCTTTTGCCTTAATTCATGTCATATACCCTAAGGCTCTTTAAGAAATAAATCAAGTAATATTATTTACACCATATACCCTTAGGCTCTTTAAGGTGCAAATAACTAAGCAGCATAATCACTTATTTTATAAATACCATATACCCTAAGGCTCTTTAAGGTACAAATAATTTTATGATTAGTATCACTTTTGCCATATACCCTTAGGCTCTTTAAGGCAAAATAAAATAAAATAATTAACTCTACTCATACCATATACCCTAAGGCTCTATAAGGTATAAGTAAAGTAATGAACATGTAATGCATATAATAATCCAAAATTCGAATCATCGACTTCCAAATCAAAGGAAAGTTACTACAAATTAAATTGAACCGGACAACCTTATTTATTAAACATTTATGCATATAAGTGAGACAAGCTAATGAGAGAAAAAGCCACAATTAATACTTATGAGATTGAAAGAGCTCCAACTACTCCATGTTTAATATCATAACTTATAATCGACTCTATCATCTCTCGTTCTTCGCAATTTAAAATCTCTAAGAAAGAGACTCGCGAATGCTTAGCCTAGCGAATTAAGATCGACACTTTAATAAGTCACATAGACTAGTAACAATCTCAACTCTAATAAATTGAGCTCGGCATAATGGATAAGCCTACATAAGACTAGCAACAAACTCGATTTAAATATGTTAAGGAAAAAAGCTAAGGTATAAAACCGCTCGGATCAAAATTTATTTCTCGTTCTCACCTTTATTTGTACAACACACTTATTTCATCACTTTATTCCAACATTTTTTTTCACTTTATCATGCACAAAAAATTTTAAATTTTTGCTATTTTTCACATAAATAACATATATTTGATGGAAAAACGGGTTACGTGAGAACAACGGTTGCAGGCATAATCAAATCGATAGATTCCCCCCCTATACTAAAACTACACATTATCCTCAATGTGAAACTGTCACCCCCATACTAATTTCAAGGCATAATTCAAGTATTAAGGGTTCTCTACGCAAATCTAAAGCCATTTATTAAGTATGCTAAAGATAAACGATAATCGATAAGATTAGGATATTGGATTCCCTAAATGATACGAAGCTTGAGTGTATGAATGGACAAAACCATGAGCACGAGAGCCTTCAAAATCCAGGTATCCTGGACATAAAACCACAAAACACAAAACACGAAAAAGGAAAAAGGCGGGCCCTTTCACATTAATTGTTAGAAAATAGGAAAGAAGATAGAAACGCTTGTTTTTGTTAACCGAGTCACGAGCTTGACTCGACCCCGAATTCATTGGTCCATGGGGGAGCAAGTGGAAAATAAAATCTCCATCGGACTTTCATTCAAGTGGTTTGGATAAACAATGA
>BQNB010042229.1:20000-46254 GCA_026074375.1 Tanacetum coccineum | reverse complement strand
ATTAATATTTAAAAAAAAAGGATGAAAATGGTTTTTAAGTTTAATCTTATCCATTAGATCAAGATGGGGACGAAGAGTGTAGATTAGTCCTTAGTATCTATTAACTTTTGTATCCAAATAAACTTAAATCATAAGATAAATGGTTCCATCCACAAATATATAAAAAAGATATCTGACGAGAGGGTGGCATGTCCCATAGCCCAGCTTAACTGCTTTTTCTATTTCTTTATCTTTTAGAATGCTTTTTTTTCATTTTTTTCTCAAACTTCTGCCGTTTAATATTAAATCCAGATAGAGTCGCTTAAAATGTGATTTTGACACTTCAAAATTTGTGGTTCCAATTGATATATATATGGTGTAAAAGAGTTCATTACTATTATTGTTTCTATTTTTTGTAACTACGATCATAAGAATTAGTCTAATATAAAGGAGAATGAATATTTCTATTATAAGCAATGTTTTGAACTATGTACAAAGAAACTCCTCTTACTAAATTATATTTTTATTTTGGTTTAAGCCAATAATCATTAAAGTATATCCCAGTTCAAGTGTATCTCCCTTTAATATCCTCTTTATAATATGCTTTTGGTATCTTTATGTTTGTGTAGACATCAATAACTTAATGTTGGTGAGTGTGTCTTTGGCCAAAAATGGTTAGCATGCAAACACGTACTTTGTCTAACACTACATTGTCATCTTTCTAAAACACTAGTATACCAGGGAGTAGTTATATATCGAGTCTAGTTAACTTTGTATACGCAGAGACACCTAACTTTACGTAATAACATGTTATTTACGTATCCATTTCTATAGTTATTATTTTTTTGTTATTTTCTTATCACACATCTGCTTGTTAAACCGTGAGAACAAATTGCCGGTTCGTAAATTTTCAAGTGTTAATTATGGAAGCACTCGACAAAGTATTAGAGTAATTTCTTTGTACGTGATATTAAATTGTTTATCTGACATAAATTTGAACAATCATATATAATAGTGACGGTTTGGGTGATAAACTAATATATAGTGGAAAAAGAGGAAGACAACCTTGATGGAATAAAGGTAAAGAAAAATAAGGTTGTGTTTAGTTAAGGAAAAATATCCTACTTTTAAAAAAAATAATTCATTTGAGAATGGAAAAACTGAAAAACTTGTTTAGTTGCACTTTTTTTCAATATTTTTTAAAAAACAAAAAATTCTCATTTTCTAAATTTATATGGAAAAATAGAAAATCACAATTTACTATTCTCCATTTCTTTTTTTCCCTAACAAAATAAAACGTAAATATAATTCAAACCAAATAAAACGTGAGTACCAAGATTCTAGCCCTATCTAGAGGTGGCAAATGAGTCGGATTGGGTCGGTTTGGGTCATGGGTCAAATAGGTCATGGGTCAATGGGTCATGGGTCAAACAGGTCATGTTTTAAAATGGGTCTAACGGGTCATGGGTCAAACGGTTTGGGTCAGGTCGACCCACTACATTATGGTGTTTTCATACATTTTTGAATGTTTTATACGTTTCGTCAGTCTTTTTACGCTTTCGTCGGTTTTTTCCGTATTCTTACGTTTTCGTCTGATTTCTTACGTTTTCATTCGTTTTTTTACGTTTTCAATCGTTTTTTTATGTTTCCGCCCGTTTTCTTACGTTTTCGTCAGATTTCTTACGTTTTGTCTGTTTTTTTACGTTTTCGTCCGATTTCTTACGTTTTCGTCCGATTTCTTACGTTTTCGTCCGATTTTTTACGTTTTCGTCCGATTTCTTACGTTTTCGTCCGTTTTCTTACGTTTTCGTCTGTTTTTTTTCCGTATTGGTCCGATTTCTTACGTTTTTGTCCGATTTCTTACATTTTTGTTCGATTTCTTACGTTTTCGTCCGATTTCTTACGTTTTCGTCCGATTTTTTAAGTTTACGATTTCTTAAGAAAACAGACGAAAACGAACGAAAACGGACGTAAATGTAAAAAACGGATGAAAACGTAAGAAATCGGACGAAAACGTAAAAAAACGGACGAAAACGCAAAGCATCGAACGAAAACGTAAAATACCGGACGAAAACGTAAAAAAACGAAGGAAAACGTAAAAAACGGACAAAAACCTAAGAAATCGGACGAAAACGTAAAAATCAGACGAAAACCTAAGAAATTGAACGAAAACGTAAAAAAAAGACTAAAACGTAAGTAATCGGACGAAAACGTAAAAAACGAACGAAATCGTAAGAAATCGGATGAAAACGTAAAAATCAGACGAAAACGTAAGAAATCAGACGAAAACGTAAGAAATCGGACGAAAACGAAAAAAAAAGACGAAAACGTAAAAAAAGACGAAAACGTAAAAAAACAAGTAAGAAATCGAACGAAAACGTTAAAAAACAGACGAAAACGAAAGTAATCGGACGAAAACGTAAAAAAACGGGCGAAAACGTAAGAAATATGACGAAAACGTAAAAATCATAAGAAATCGGACGAAAACATAAAAAAACGGACGAAAACGTAAGAAATTTGACGAAAACGTAATATTAATTGAGATTTATATATGTTCGGTAATGTTAATTTCGAGTATACTACATATTAAATATAGGCTTATGATTGTAGTTAGTTTTTAATAATTTTATTTTTATTTTATTTTTTATTGTTTTTATAATCGTATACAAAGAGTTAATATGAAAAAATATTAAATATGAAAAGAAAAATGAGTGAAAATAGATCAATCTAAACATTTTTTTTATTTTTTAAAAAGAAAAATACAACTCTTATCTAAATGGGTTTTCAAAATTCTTAACTCTTCTTTAGAGAATAAAAACCATCTCCTTCTCTAAGAATTTAGAAACAAAAAAACATGAAAAAATTTCCACAACTAAACACCACCTAAGATTTCTAAACTTTTCGCTTTAAGCCTTTGAAGATCTTGTTTGCAAACTGCAATTGCTACTAGTACGTTAAATAATAGTATCATATAAACTATAAAGTGTTAGTGAAATATTATTTATTGCTTTGGCTTGAACAATGAACAAGTTGCTGGACAACTTAATAACCTTGAAACGTCGTCGTGAACGTGATGAATCGATCATATTATATACATATACTATATTTGGGTTAAAACTACGTCGTTTTGACCATGCTTGCTACGATAGCTACAGTAACCGGCTCATTAGGCTCTCACTTTGGGCCGGCCCATTTGACTTTTTTTTAAGTAGGCAACTTAAAAAAAAAATTGCTCGGCACAAAATAGAAATTTTTTATACAAAATTACTGATTTATTCAGATCAAAAATTATTCGCGCCATGAGGCCCAACACATAAGCTCATATAAAAAAAACTATTAAACATGAGACCGAAAAAATAAACCTGCTAAAAAAATTGTTCAGCACAAAATAGGAAAAAAAATATAGATTTATTCAGATAAAAAAATACCCACGACATTACGCCCGCCCAACACATAAGCCCATATAAAAAAAACTATTAAACATGAGACCGAAAAAATAAACCCGCACAAAATAAAAAATTAACGCCCCGCATCAACGCGCGGGCAATCATGCTTAAAAAACCCCCACATCTATAATAAAAGAAACACCGCCCCGCAGCAACGCGCAAACAACTATGCTTGTTTTATACAAACTACACATATAAATGGAATAACCCTATAGCCCATATTGATCCATAATGGTTTGAGAACTCTAACGTTAACGAGTTTGAATTGTACTATTAAATAACACGTATCAAAGAAAAATGATTTAAGATTTAATCTCCACGTTTGGTTTTCGTATTAACAAAATACCACTCTATATATGATATGGACAATTTTTGCGCTCGTTGCAACTAGTTAAAGCTTATTTTTGGCAAATTTAGAACGAAACGTCTCTAATGAAGAGATAAAGAGTGCGGTTTGCGATTGTGGAACGAATAAATCCTCTTATCCTGACGGCTTCACTTTTGAGTTCTTTCGTAGATATTGAAAGCTTTTAGAACATGATATTTTGACAGCCGTTAAAGAATTTTTTGCTTCAGGTACTTTTCCCTCAGAATGTAATTCTTCTTTCATTGCTTTAATCCTTAAGATTCATGATGCAAAAATCGTCAGAGATTATCGTCCTATAAGTTGATTGGAAGCCTTTATAAAATTATTGTCAAGATTTTAGCTAATAGACTTAGCTTTGTCATCTCGGGTTTTATTAGTGACGTCCAATCAGCTTTTGTTTTCAACTGTCAAATTCTTGACGGTCTATTTATTCTTAATGAACTTCTTTCGTGGTGCAAGCATAAGAAGTTTAAAGCTATTGTCTTTAAAGTCGATTTCGAAAAGGCATTCGACTCTATACGGTGGGATTACTTACAAAATATTCTAAAGATGTTTGGTTTTGGTGATAAGTGGTGTGGTCGGATAAATGGTTGTCTCAACTCCGCCATGGGATAGGTTCTCGTCAATGAAAGCCCTACATCAGAATTCCAATTTCACAAAGGTTTAAAACAAGGGGGTCCTTGTAACACCCTGCTAAAGCGGAAACACGAAGTGTGACAGCTCAAGGCACAACCATATGGTAATAGCATAACACTGCAATTTAATTTAACGAAAAATGTACATTAATACAATAATTGTCTTAGCCGAACATTGGCATTTAAAGATAAGTTTTAAGTTTCACCAAAAGCATAGTCTTGACGACACAGGTTAAAAGAGACGACACGGTAAAACCCCATGATGCAATGCCTTCACAAGAAAACTATTAGCGATCACCTGAAATGCATGAGAAAACGAGTCAACTATGAAAATAGTTGGTGAGTACACGGGTTTTATATAATTAATGTAAAAACCCTTTACAAGAAGTCCTCATGGCAAGTGTCATATGAATCTATCCTATTACAAGTCCCGCCCATACAAGACTTGTAACATATACATTCACATACACTTCTATGATAAAGAACAAGTGTCAAAAATATAGTTTATAAAAGGAAAACATCATGGCCAGAGTCATATGAATTTATCCTAATACAAGTCTCGTCCATACAAGACTTGTATCGTATAAATTCACACACAATTCCATGATATAAAGATATATCTCATATTAGAAAATCTAAATGTCAAAGCCACTTGGTTAATATTAATGTCAAAAGCCCATGGATATGTATAGTGCCACGCATAAATGCTTCTATATAAATATTTTGCAATTTCTGAACAGTGGAACGAGAGGCTGACCGACTTCTAATAGCGCTATCCATAGTATTTACACTCCGAACAGTGAAGCGCACAAAGTACGCATAGATTGGGTACGAACAGAGACCCAATGGGGGGGGACTAACAACGTGTGGGGATACGAACGGGATCCCATACACCCAACATTATATCTATGCATCTTACTTATTCACACAGAATACGTAAAGTCTCATTTTAATAAAAGTCACACGTATTAGAAATATAATACATGAAGTCTAGTATTAACCAAGTCTTACATATTATAAATATAATATGTGAAGTCCAACAATTTTGCAAATCATACGTATATCATAAGATAATAGGCGAAGTCTCAATTTAGTAAAGTCATGCGTATATCAAAATAATACGAAAAGTCTCAATTTGGTATAGTCATGCGTATATTAAAATAATACGCGAAGTCTCAATTTAGTAAAGTCATGCATATATCAAAATAATAAGCAAAGTCATAATATAACCAACGACAAATTTAAAAATCAATTCATAGTATGCAATATTTCCCAAAATAGAGAGCAGTAAAACGGGGATTCGCGAATACTCAAAAGTATTTATCAAGTTCATAAATAGTCCAAAATAGTTCATAAATCAGTAATTTTCGCCCCAAAGACGTATAAAACATTTAAAAGAGAGGGGCCGTGGACTCACCTTTGAGCAAAGCGATAATAGCCGAGAAAATAAGACTACGTAAGCCGAGAAAATCTTAGTAGCAACCTAAAATATAGCATTGCGTCTTAGGTTTTATGAACGATGTACGTAAATATGCAATCGAGTTCTCATAAAGTTATTGGTTAAACCTTGTACTTGGTGTTTTATAAAGTTTATAAAACAATATGGACTAGTTTGGACTACTTTACAAACTTTTACTAGCCCTAATTATAAGTTTATTAGTTTTTAAATTTTTATATGACTTTAGATGACCGTTTCTTCTAAACCGTAAATAGTCTCGATTCAGGTTTTTACGACCTCGTAAAGATAATTGAGTTTATTAATCCGATATGTGGTTCCGACCACTTCGGTTTTTATATAAATGGTATCGAATGGCTAAAACATTTTCAAGTGTCAAAGCTGTTAATTTACAGTTTACATCAGTCCCGCAAAAAAAAGGCTGTAACTCCTAAACTACAAGCCCGCTCGGGCTATTTCTAATGGCCATGTTTAAGTTAAAGTGTCCTTTACAATTTATCTTATAATACCAACAGTAGGTTCTGTACAAATTTTTAAGAGTTTTTAGCCATTAAAATCTAGTATGTAAATCTGACACACCGTTATCGTTTATTTTCTAATTAAATCATCGGGTACATCACGACGTGTGCCACCCGGGGGATCGAAGCTAAAACATAGATCTATAACCTTATATTTTTACCTAAGTCTCAAGGTTTACTGATTTACACAGGATAATACATTTTTTCTACTGATTAAAACATTCCCGAGAAAGCCTTGATAAAAACATGATTTCAAGTGATTTCTTGCTATGTTTACCAAGTACAATATCATATTTTACAAAACATATATATGAAGCATGAAATATATGTAGATTTATAAAAATAAAGTGTATGATCATTGATGACATCAAATAACGTCTATTTTATAGCATCATTTATCCTATGTAATTAACCAATTTTGTATAATTATTGCAAAGAATTGTTACTTAATCGTTCATATTTGAGAATTATAGTAATTATGGAGTATTTGGTGAATATTGACTAAAAGGCACGCATTATGGATCTTAAACGAAGATATATTGAAGATTATTGTTCTAACAACCAAAACGCCGTATCCATCAAGGAAGATACGGCGTATCTGTGCCTGCACTCACCAAAGACCACGAAGGAAACAAGACCAATACGCGGTATCCAGGAAAGGCAATACGCCGTATTCAAGCTATATGGGAATAAAATATTCTGAAAGATATCAAACGTGGTCCCTCCTCCAAGAAACCCCCAATACGCCGTATCCAAGACATTAGATACGCCGTATCGATACCGACTTCAAACCTTGTAAATAGAAAACTTAAAAACGAGTTTTGAGTGTGCTAAATCATATTCTCGATACCTAAACCACAAAAGTCGATTTTCAAAGGAGAAAAAGAGCAGAAGAGGTCGAGCAATGCGATTAATTCCATAGGAGACAACATGTAATTTCTTATACTCTTGTAATTGTTTAGTTTTTGGTATCATTCATTAACTCGGTTAGTTTACCTTGGCCAAATCATTACTTTTGTATTAATTATGACGTCTGAAGGCTAATACCTTCGGGTATTAGCCATTGTTATGAAGATCTTAATGTTTGGTTTGTTTATCTTGATTTCTTAATTTATTGTAGAATTGCTTGTTTATGTTTATCAATTCATACTTGTTTATGTGCTTTTGTATGCGACCTATCATTCAACTGGATCTAGTGATACGGACCAAGTAATCTAGATGCAGGGATAGCTCTCCATATAGTAATTTATACATCTAGACCAATAGGATCACAAATAACGACCTATCTCCACCTTTTGATTGTGAGCTTAGTTGGGCCATAAGGTGACCTTGGTATCGAAGAGTACGTTATAATCAATTGGTAAAGACTTGGTTAGTGGACTACTAGTGTATAAATTGCCATTAAGCAGTAAGTGGGTAAAGCTTCTATGAGCTAGGGTTTAACAAGATCACCATTGCCTTAATCCCTAAGATAGATTATAATCAGCAAATAAGGATGCTTTATGCGGATGCGTTTAATTGTGACAGAATTCTACGTGTCTAGGTCTTAGGAAGAAGTAACGCCTAAGTCTTAAGAATGATATTCCGCTTCGAGATAAGTAATCATTGCACTAATAAACAAACCAATGTTCTGATTAGATTAATAATGGTTAATACAGTTTTCTTATATTTGGCTAGACCGCTCTTTTATCTTCTGTTAATTTGCTTGCGTGTGTTATTGTGTCTTGAATTGGTTTTAGTCACCACCAAACCCGTGTCAGTCTCTCAGACTAAAAAACCCCTAATCCATTAGATTTAGGATTAACCTAGGTTTAGCATAGTTTTAGCGTAGATTAGACTAACTTAGATTAGAAAAACCAGAGTATTAATAAATTAAAAGATTTAACTTCGCTCCAAGTATTCGACACCCTACTTACCATGAAACTCCCACCGACCAGGTACACTGCCCGTTAAAGTGTTGTTTTTGGTTAAGTCGGCAAAATATAAATTTAAAACTTGAATCATAATTTAACACCACACAACGACACAATCAAGTTTTTGATGCCGCTGCCGAGGAGTAAGAATTAATCTTGATTTTTATTTGATATTTTGGTTTTTAGCATTAGATTAGATCTAACCCTTAGGATTAGTGTAATTTAGATTAGTGTATAATTCTGTATATTTTGTATATTTGCTTGTATATTTGTGTGTTTAATTATTTGCGCGCTATTTAATTATTTTTCATAATACACTGTTCTGGTTGATAAACCGATATGGCGTATCCACTTCCATTGGATACGGTGTATCCGACTTTCTATCCAATACAGCTATTCATTCAAAAAGATTAATACGGCGTATTATGTTCCATTGAATATGGCGTATTGACTGTCTGATAAAGTAACATATCTGGTTTTTCGCATTCAATTTCCATATATATGTGTTTTCTTCACCTGAGCCGATCATACTGATTGTTTATCCCTTGTTTCAGGTAGTGCATGACAAGAAGTTCAACTAAGGAACTATTTACACCTTTTAAGGATCCGAAACGAGAATTTTGATCATCTAGGAAGCACTTCAAGACACTAAGTATTGACGAATCGAGATCGCCTAATTTTGATCTATTTTCTAACTAAGAAGAATACTCGGAGGAAGAGGTTGCGGAAACAATGACGGAAACTATGGAACAATACATGATCAAAACTCGAGCTGACTATGGATCGGGAATTGCTAGGCCTAAGATCGAGGACAATGATAGTTTTGATTTGAAAGGCCAATTTCTCAAGGAACTACATGATAACACCTTTAGCAGTTCAGATCATGAAGATGTGAACGAACATATTGAGAAAGTTCTTGAGATTGTGGATTTATTCCACATCCCTAATATTACTATAAACCAAGTGATGCTTAGAGCCTTCCCTATGTTCTTAACTAGAGTCGCAAGTCGCTGGCTAAGACACAAACCATCTGGTTCGATTACAACTTGGGAAGATCTGAAGACAAAGTTTCTAAGAAAATATTGCCCACCTGCTCGTATTGCAAAGAAGATGGAGGAGATCAACAACTTTCAGCAAGAGCCAGATGAAAACCTCTATCAAGCTTGGGAGCGATTTAAAAAACTCTTGATGAAGTGTCCTAAACACTATTTAACCGAGATGCAGGAGGTGGTCTTGTTCTATAATGAATTGGATGTTCCAACTAGACAAATTCTTGATTCAAGATGTGTCATACCATTAAAGACTGCTGCTGATGCTAAGGTAGCCATCTAAGAAATGGCTGAATACTCTCAAAAATGGCACAATAAAACATCAAGGACCAGAAGTACTGAAACTTTTGACGGATTATTAGCCATATGATGTGTTGTCAATTATACGTATAATATGAAAGTATAAGAAATTCATTAATAATCCTTGAGGACAAAGATTAAAAGCAAACTCTACACAAAATATCGTACGTTAACCGGTAAGTGTTCACCGGGTCGTTTATACCCCAAGAATTATGAATTGAAACTCCATTTTTATTTGGACAATGATTTGAATGGTGATAAGATCTTTAATTTCGAAAACTAATTCCTACTAGTGAGTAAATAAAGGCACATAAAAATCAATTACAAGAAAATGCTTAAAACGTTAACGGAATTAATAAAACGTACACTAAAATCTAAATTGAGCAAAAATGAACAAAACAGGTCCAAACTAATTTTCCTAGATGCTAAAAGACTAAAAATGATTTTTAGAAAAAGAAATTTATTTTTTTGATTTTTATTTTATTTTTTATGACTTTTTAAAGTTTTAGAACTAATTAAATGCACGAAAATTACTAAACCTTAAGCTAAAAATCCTAGAAAAATTTTAAAAGTGGCTTATGATGAGAAGGATGCAGGAAAACTACTAGCTTAAAAATTGCTTAAACGAAGCTCTCGAAATGCTTATTATGGTAAAGGACCAAAAAGGTGTTAAAAGTATATTGATTGCACCCTAGGACGTAAAAGTCCCAAGGGCGCAGTTGGTTTGGTGTGTGTGTGTTTTAAAGAGGGTTGAGTTAGGTTGAGGTCTTGGGTTTGAGCCTTGCTCACCCATGACTTCCCTAATTCCCCTTTTTTTTATTTTTGAAAAAGTTTTTTGAAACAAACTTGTAGAACAACTTATAATAAGCAACTTTTGTGAAGACAAATTTTTGGAAACTTGAAAATAAGCAGGAAATAAGCTACAAAAGATGATAATTTTGGTTTAAAACACTTAAAGGAAAATAAGCTTAAAGAAACTTTAACTTTTAAAGACTCAAAAGGGAACTAAATGCTAACTAAGCTTGAAATAATAAATCTAAACCTTATAAGGACTAAGCATCAAATGAAGTGAAATACTACCATAAGAAGTCTCAGCAGTACTAACTAAGGGTTAGTACTGCTAGCTTTTGCTTAAACCTGCTTAAGCTTCTAAAAACCTTAATAAGCTTTTTGAAAAAGCTTACAAGCTGAGCTTATCTAATCCTTATCACCTAATAAGCACAAAGAAACACTAATAAGCTCAAAAGATGAACTGATAAGCTCATTTAAGGACAAACAGTTTGCTCCTAAAAAGGTTTTTAACTTTTGTTTAAAATGAAAAGTTATTAAAAAAACTTGAATAAGCTTAAAACAAAACTAATTAAGCTAAAAATACTTCAATCCTAGTCTAATAAGCAAGCTGAACAACATATCATCAAAACAATAAGCCATAAGCTGAAATAAGCACTTAAGCATTTTTACTCAAAATAGTTTCCAAAACAGACAAAAGGGTAACTTTAAGCTTATTTTTAAGCAAGCTAATAAAACCTTATGGAATAGTGGCTTATACCACTAGAAAGCTTATCCTATAAACTATCTAAATCTACTTTTGAAAAGTATTTTGAAAATCAATTAAGCAATGAAAAGGCTAATAGAAAAAGTTACTTTGACTGATTTCTCTATTTTCAATTTTTTATCATAGGACAAAGTAAGAATTTTGGACCTAAAAACAGATAATCAAATAAGCTAATTCTACCTGTACTAATAAGCGCTAACAGATTCCGCTCGAGTAACCTTTAATCTACTTGTTATACTAAAATTTCAAAAGCTTAAAATAACTCTAACTAGCTTAATTTTTAAGCATGATAATGACTGTTGACTTTTTGCTAACTGATGCAGTTGACACTTTTTATAACCAAAACTCAAAACAAACAAATCAGGCTTAAGGACTTAGTTTCTACACCTTTTAAACACCAAATCAAAGGCAAAATGATTAACAAAACCAGCTAGAACAAAATTAAGCTCAAAATGATAATGAATCTGAGGAAGTAATCAACTCAAAAACCTATTAAAACTTGATTTTACCTAATAAAAACCTTAAATCTAAACCTTATAAACCTAAATATAAAATTTAAATTCAATTTAAAGAACCAAATGGCTATGGACAGTACTAACTCAAAGTTAGTATGCCATGAGCCAAACACCCCATTTAAATATCTTTAAACTCATCTTCAGGCTTTTAGATAGTGAAAGATAACACTCAAATTTCAAATACCAGATGTTAATTAGCTTATAACAGACCTAATGAGCATATTTCAACAAACAAATAAGCAGAAACAATAAGCTACAAGCTAATGCTAATATTTTCGGTTTTTAAACTGTTTTATATCAAAGACATGTAAACTAAAATCTACATTAATAATTGAACACAATAAGGATTAAACAACTATAATAAGCAACAATAAGCTATTTTAAACAACAATAGCAGCAAAAGCTATATTAAGCTTAAAGTGTATATTTTAAGCTAGAAAAGGTAAAATGAAGACTTACAAAGGCCTCTGCACAAAACAAGGCTATTATATTGCTCAAGGAGCTAATCTATAAAGCTCTAGCTTATTAGAGATAAGCTAGTAAGGTCTTGGAAACTCTTCCATAACTGGCTTCCCTTCCAAATTAAGCTGAGGTAATTTTGAGGGTGAATTTGATGAATAACTGAGCTCAGTTAAGCTTTGAAAGCTTAACTGAGTGAATAGCTAGCTTATTAGTGAATATGACAGCTTATTGAGCTTATTTGAGTAAAAGAGAGCTTAATCAAACCATTTTGATAAGGTAAAAACATGAAGTGACAATTGTACAGATTTGAAAAATAGGATTTTATTGATTACTTTAAATTTTATACAAGCTTATAAAAAGAAAGTTACATTTATTTAAACTAAGAATGATACAATAAGCTAAAATTTTCAAAATAAGCTAAGCTAAACTAATTTCTACCCTAGATGATCTGCGTGAGTGAGAGGATGCCTACTTTTATAAGCAAGAGGAGAAGGTTCTAGCCTTGAGACGCTCCCTTAGATTCCAAAAATATCTTCAATCTTGTCCATTCATTTCTAACTAATCATTGCCTCTGATTTGTAGCCCTTGGATTGAGATAAGCCACACGAATTGCCGGCTTGGCAATCCCACCTTCTTAGAGGCTTTGTGCTTCTTTTGAACTTGTTTTAGTGTAAAAAATCCAAGTGGGTGTGTTTCTTTTGGTGGGGCGTGTCCATCCTTGTTGTCAGAGAGTGTCAGTTCAGCCAATCAGAATCAAGGAGTGACGTCTTTGTTTGCTGAGTTGGAGCTTTGTACTCGAATCTTTGATGCCATGTAGGATGAGTAAAGATCACGCTCTGGTTTTCTTTTTGTGGATTTGGCGCGTGTATGAAGAAGATATACAATGATTCCGATTTGGCGCGCGTTTTATGTTTGACCAGGGAATGAGAAAGGTTGACTTGGGCTAGGTTTATATCAAAAGGGTATTGGGCCTTGGTTAAAAAGGAAATGGACCAAGGGTTTTGGGCTTTTGGTTTTTAAGTGAAAATGTTAAATAACACTTAACGATCGTTAGTCCATTAGTATTAAAGGACTAACGATGTAATTGGTTTTGGGACTTTTTGGTGAAATGATTTAACATTAAAGGTCCTTTTGGTAATTTCAAAGGGTTTGTCTTTACATGAGTTGACCAAGGTTGACCTTTGTTGACTTTTGTTGATCCTTGCTAATAAACACCCGGCTCTTGTGTACTCATTCCGTCTCGTGTTCATTTTGTTGGTTTTTGGCTCTTTTTATGTGATTTTTGTAATATCCGTACCTACACATTCACAAAAAGACAAAATACACATATACAAGCATAATTTTGCACATTTTCATCTTTTAGGGTTATTTTTGGTAAAAAACGGATATGTGATTTCTCACATATCAAAATTTCCCAAACTAAGTGATTGCCGTGTCCTCACGCAATGTTATATGCTCTAAAACCAAATATTTCAAAACCTCCCCAATATAATTCATTTGAAATGTAGCAAAGTCTTTTTGTGGGGAGAGTTAAGAATTCATAAGTTTTAAAACACCCCGTTTTCCCATTTTTCAATTTTTTTCCGTTTTCATGATTTTCATAATTTCCAACTTACAACTTATTCGTATGTGACATAATGTATTGCTTTCATTATTCATTGACAACTTTTAAGATCATGGAACAAAAAGCACATAAAAGTGTCCAAATGGATAAATTTATCGTCCCCGACTTTCACTTCTCCAAGCCAAGTTAAAATACAAGATCATTGTAAAATCAAGTTATGATGCTAAAATACTCATAAAAGCTAATTGTGTATTACTTCTCCTACCTTATTCCTAATTTTGTATCTCAAGATTTTATTTAAGTCATATACCCGAAGGCTCTTTAAGACTTGTTTCGATACTTATTAATTCCGAAAATAAAGCGTAACGGTTAAAAACGCTATAAATTAGCTATAGCCATTTCTTCAAAAAATCAAATGCCATCAAGAATGATGTCCACATAGAGGCAACTAAAAATTTGCTTTTATTAGGTTACTTAAGCACGGCACCATTCATGTCATATACCCTTAGGCTCTTTAAGACATAAATGGAACATTCTCATTTGCACCATATACCCTAAGGCTCTTTAGGTACAAACAAGACAAGAAATTAAGCTACAATCATCCATTCCATATACCTTTGGCTCTTTAAGGAATGATAAGGCTATAATTTCACATATTAATTTTACATACCCCATCATACCTATGGCTCTTTAAGGGATAAGAAAAATATTTATTAATGTGATACATATAGTATGCCAAATTAAGTATTCCTGATGTATACTTATCTTAATCACAAAGGAACAAAAAAAAACTTCTATGAACTAATTATTAACCAAAAAACTGCATAACTACAGTATTAGAAAAGAACTATTATAATAAATAGTATCATACATCAATAGTATATGTAAATAATGTCATTCACATGTATAGCCTCAGGAAACTAGTGAACGCCTTATAAATAGACACCGTTCTCTTCACTTCTAGTAGCACCCTCACACACAAGATTAAACAAGTGAAGTAAGGTCCGAGTGGAATCCTAGTTAGTAAACGTTGGGTTTAAAGGGTAATATTAACCAAGGGTTGGTTCGAGCTTCCTTGCTACCGCCGTCTTTCCGCATCGACTAGCTAAGCTTAGACCTCCGTAAGTCATTCTTGTAGCACCATATTTATCATGTATATAACGTTCATTTCGTAATAACACATGACATGCATGATATGACCCATGCATGGTCCTTGTGAGCATATGTATGCCAAGCTTTGTCATGCTACACATGAAATATAATGCGTAAATATTCGACCTACCATGAACTAGTATCAAGCATATCGAAATTTAAAAACTTTGACTAGCAAAAATTTGACACTTATACTCGGTTTGAAACGTTGGCTCTAGGGACGAGTAAGACTAAGGCATATGTGTTAAATGCTTGTATTGTGACCTAGACCAAGCCCTACCATGACCACCAACGCGACGGGTGACAAGGGGCCACTGCCTCAACGAGGTTGTGCCTCGTCGTTGGCTGCTCCACAGCGAGCAAGGTGGCTGCTCCACGGGTAGCAACCCACCCCGAACCTTTTTCAAGCCACTCATGCGTGCGAGACAGTTGGCTGCTGCCACTGTTGCTGCCGCAAGGTGGTGGGTGGCGAAGGCTGGTGGTTTCATACCAACCGGCTGCTGCCTTCATCATTTCAACGCACCCTTTTTGGTGCCATCATGTTCAACCCACCAAACGCACCACTCGGTGCTGTTGAACTCAAACGAATCACTCAAGCCACGTGATTCATCAGAATCTATATATACGTAATTATAAAATATAATATATGATGAAAAATTACCAAACTACCCTTGAGGACAAAGGTAAAAAGGAAAATCTTCACAAATATATAATATAATACGTATATAAACCGAGAAGTATGATTCCCGGGTCGTTATCCCCCAACGACTTGTGAAATTGAAACCACGTTTGATGTTCGGACAATGTTTGAATTGACGACAAAGATTGATTTGATTAACTACTTTTAAAAAATTAAAATTAACAAATTATAACAATTAAGCACGAAGACAAATAACGGGAAACCAAAATTTAACTAAAAACGCAAAACGGGACCCCTAAACGGAGGTAAAAAACCTAAATTTCTAAAATTAAACCTAACTTAAAATTTTCTTTTTAAATGGACTCTATTTGACTAAAAAGTAAGTTTAAAGAAAACTAGAATAAAAACGGAGTTGAAACGAGCTTTAAAATACGAAAAACGAAAACGGGAACGAATCTCGTTCTTTAAAAAACGAAATTTTGCAAATTAGAACCTACGAAAGCAAAACTAATTTTCCTATAAACTTTATGATAAAAGAAAATTTTCTAAAAAAGATTTATATTTTTTTGATTATTTTTCTATTTTTTATGATTTTTTAAAGTTTTTAATGAAAATAAATGTTTAAAAATACTAAACGAACTATAAAAATTCTAGAAAAATTACAGAAAATAGCTTATACTAATTAAAACCTAGGAAAAATAAGTTCGATGTCACAGCTTAATGAATAAGCCACGAAATAAGCTATAACAGCTTATAAGGCTTATTGGGCTAAAATGAGTATAAGAATTAAATTGTGTAAGAGTTTAATGAAAAAGACCCCAGGGCGCAGTGGTAGTGTGTGTGGTGTTATAAAGGGTTGAGAGTGTTGAGGTCGGGGGTTCGAGTCTTGCTCACCCCCGACTTCCACTTTCCCCTTTTTTTTATTTTTTTTGAAAACTCAAAGAACAAAAGTTGTAGATTACATTTTTTAAGCAACTTTAATAAAGACAATATAAGCTGAAACTTAATAATAAGCACAAAATCAGCTGTTTAAACCAGCTGATACAGAAAGTTGGCTTTTGAAAGCCAAAAAGCTAAATTTCACTTAATTGCTTGCATAGATCTCAAATAAGCACTAAATTCAAAACCAAAAGCTGTTTCTGAAAGCTTGTAATGTCTAGAAGCTAAATTTAATAAGCTACCTTAACTGAAAACACTTTAAAACTTCTAAATCTAGTGATCAAAGTTGCTAACTCAGGAAGAACATTTTTAAGCTCAAAAAACAAGTAAGCTATAATCTAAAATAATCTACTACAGAAACTAAGCTTTTGAGAACTTATTACTCTACATATAAACTATAAATTTGATTCATAAAAACTAATCCTATAAGCTAAAATTCTAAATCTAGAAGCTAAATCTTACTTATTACTGTTTTTGACTATTTTTAATTTTTTTTTAAACTGAAAGCTACTTTAAGTTGAGCTAATTTAACAATAAGCTAAAAGCAATGAATAATAATCTATTCTTAAAACTAACATTATCCTAATAAGTTGAATTAGAAAGAAGAAAGCAAAAATAATAAAGGAAAATGCTTAAATAAGCACAGCAGTACTAACTTAAAAGTTAGTACTGCTAGCTTTGAACTTAATACTGCTAATCTTAATAAACTAAATAAACAATAATGCAGACCTAATTCAGATAAGCAAATTAACTTTTTAAACTAAAATAAGACCTAAGTTATCTATATTAACCTAAAAACTATTTGTGCAAAGAAAATTAAAAGCTAAAAACTATTTTACTTACTAAAGTTTAAGCTAGAAAATGGACAGTTTAGCTGTTCTTTATACTAATGTAATTAACCAAAGAGAGACCTAAACTTAAATCCAACAAATGCAGGCCTAATGCACTACTATAACACTTGATTAACACCTAGTTTCAAGCAACTAAGAAGATAACAAATACTATAACAGATCTAAGCTTAGTAATGCAAATAGAGTTTGACAAATTTGAACTTATGAAAACTAACTAGCATAAAACTGATTTACTTTAAACTAACTTATAAAAACTACTTTAACAAGCTTAAATGAGAGCTTTGAATCAAATTCCAAAAACCACAAGACCACAAACAGTACTAACTTATAGATAGTACTGTTGTGCCAAACACCCTTTTAAAATCATAAATCTTATTTTTGGCTTATGAAAAACAGATCTAGTGAACAAAACTCAAATACCAGATTATGCATAGCTTATGACAAACCTAATGAACTTGTATTAGTAAGCAAATAAGCCAGAAACTTAACTATGCTAATATTTTTTGGTTTTTTAGAGATTTTATGACAGATTATGAAGACAACTATAAAAACTAAATCTAAGCTAAATTATATGAGAACAGATAATTAAAAACAATCAATAAGCATAATAAAGCAGATATAAGCACAATTAAGCAAACAAATAAGCAAATTAAGTAAATCTAAACTAGGAATTTAAAGACAGAAAAGTAAATGAAAACTTACCAAAACCTTAGCTAAACAAAGGTATCAAAAGCTCAAAGAGCTTGTCTACAGCTCTAGCTTGTCTAGAAGACAAGCTAGTAAACGTCCTATAAGCTCTTCCATATTTAGCTTATCATCCAAAAAGCTTAAATCCATTATAAGCAAAGGTAATTAGGCTGATTATTTAGGTTGAGTAGATTAGATGACTAATTAAGAGCTCTATTTGAGCTTAGAGACTCAAAGAGCTAATGAGAGCTTGTGAAGGCTTTTGAAACAGTAGCAAACATTATTTGAGAATTTTAAAAGCTTATAAGATAAAACAGTTTATGTAAACAAAAGATAATTTTATTAATAGAAAACTGATTACAATATGCTGGAAAAAGAAAAAGTACAATAAGCTTGAAAAACTTGAAGGAAAACTACATAAGCTAATTTTATGAAAATTACAATTTAACTAAAAATATTAAAGGCTAAAAACTAGATTAAAAAGATGATGATCCCCATGAACTTGTGAGCAGGCCTTTATATAACTGTCAAGGGAAGCTTCTAGGTCCTTAGCCTCTGCACACGCTCCTTTCAATCCTGGCCTTCAATCATTACCAATCATTGGAAACTCAATCTCGTCCGTAGGATCACTCTTTAGCTCACACGGATTGCCAGCGTGGCAATCCGTGATGTGACACCTTGCGCTTGTTTTGAGAGTAGATGTAGTGTAATTAATCCTTCCCCGTGTGTTTCCTCATAATCCACGTGTGATTCCCTTTGGGTTTGGACCAATAGCATTCTTTTGATGACATTTAACCCTGCCACTATGCACCTTATCCCTTGAATTACCCAAACGCGTCCTTAATTACCATTTGCCTTTTGATTTTGACATTGGGGTAAACGGGGATGATGGGTGAACAGTAACAACTGTTCTTCCCGCGTAATTTTCTTATAAAATAGGGGAGTTTGACTTTTTGATTTACTCGGGGTTTGACTTGGGCTTATAAAGGATTTTGGGCCGGGGTCATTGGATTGGGCTCGGGTTTGGCTTTATAAAGAAAGTTAACAAGTGTTAATTCTTTTAAATAAAAGAGTTAACACTGTTAGGGTTTAGAGACTATTTTTGCAATTTGGTTTCTTTGAGGGACTGCTTTGGGAATTTTAGGATTTGTCATTTTATGTGTTGACTTTGGTTGACCTTTGACAGCATTCTCCCGGCTTTTGCACACTCATTTCCGTTCATGTGTTCGTGTTTGTCCGGTTATGACCGTTTTCTTGCGATTTTTGCATTATCCGTACCTACACAATCATAAAGACAAAACAAGCAATATTCAAGCATTTAAAGCACAATTTTGTCTTTTATGAGCCAATTTTGATATAAAACGGATATGTGTTTTCACACATATCAGACCTAAAAACCCTAAATTAACAAAATTAAGTCTTAAAAGGATCTTTTTAGTTTTTATAAGTCTTAATTGACTAAAAAGCTAGAACAAAGAAAACTAGACCAAAAACGAAGGTGACTAGGGCTTAAAAACTCTAAAAACGTGAACGAGATTCAATCTCGTTCTTTAAAAATTCAAATTTTGCAGTTTTAAATCTTACGAAAGTAAATCTAATTTTCCTAAGTCCTAAATGTTAAAAGAAAATTTTATAAAAAAGAATTATATTTTTTTGACTTTTTTATAATTTTTTATGAATTAAAAATGATTTTAATGAAATTAAATGTTTAAAAATACTAAACTATTTAATAAAAATCTGAAAAAATTAGTAAAAGTAGCTTGAACAATGTAGAATCTAATAAAAATAAGTTGGTGAAAATAGCTTATCAAATAAGCTGTGAAATAAGCCAAAAACAGCTTATAAACCAAACGTGCTAAAACTACTATAAAGAATTGATTTTGCAAACATAAAACGAAAAAGACCCAAGGGCGAGTTGGTAGTGCGTGTGTGTGTATAAAACGTTTGGTTGAATTGGGGTCGAGGTCTCGGGTTCGAGTCCTGCTCACCCTTGGCTTCCCCAAATTCCCAAATGTTTTTTACATGCCATTTTTTTACAACTTTTTTAAAAGACTAATAAATAAGCACTTTTTACAAAAACACCTTTTTTATAAACCACGAATAAGCACTAAAATAAGATGAAAGGGGCAGGATAAGCTAAACTATACTAAACTATAAAAATGCTAACTGTTTAGCAAATTTAAGTACTAATAAGCAAACCAAAAAGAGAATTAAGCTAAAACAGATGATAAGTTATACCTAAAAAGCAATTTTGAACAAAAATAAGCAACCAAATTAAGCTAGAAAGACAGAATCATCAAAAAGCTATAAAACTTAAAGATTTTAAGCTACAAGGCAAATAAGCTTAAATAAGCTCTAAACTAAAAGAAATAAGCTAAATTGGGCTTAAACTAACCTAATAAGCTAAACTAAACCTAGAATAAGCAAAAGCAATAAGCTAATAAGCCTAAATAAGCAAATAGCTTTTTGGCCAAAACTGATAAGCAAAAAGGCCAAGAGGGACTTTTCTAGCTTAAAAATAAGCTAGCAAAAGGATCCTTATGGCTTAGTGAGAAAAAGCAACAAGTTACATACATGAGCTCTTAAGATTTCCAAATAATCCTTGTTTAGCATCCTACTCATACTTAACTCTATCATTTTTCGTTCTTCGCAAATTAGCGAACGCTTAGCCTAAAAGTTAAGGAACAAGCTAGAGCTCAACACGCTCGATCGGGTCAAAATTTACTCTTATTCTTACCCAGCAAGAAAGTCAAAATTGTGACAAAAACACTTATTTTATTTTTGAAATTTTTTTAAAATTTTTCATAATTTTTTGAAAATTTTTTGTAAAACGGGTACGTGAACAACGGTTCAAAGAGGTAAGATCAAATCTAAGAATACTACCCCATTACTAAAACAAACATTGTCCTCCATGTTTTCCTACTAAGACTTAAAAAAACCACCCACACTAGAACTTCAAAACGGTCGAATGCATAACTCAAACATGAGAAAGTACACAAAAAATCTTTAGCCGTTTTATTAAGTGATAGCTACAAAGAATAACTGTTAGACGATAATTAATCTTTTATAGTGATATCGGAATTTCCCACAAACTAATAGCAAGCAAAGGCTGAGAAGCTCGAGTGGAACCGGACGTAAAACCGAAACGAGCAGTCCTTTAGAAAAATTTGGGTTCAATCCTGCAAACAATCACACCATACAAAACAACAAACACAAAGTAACGAAAGAGTACAAGACACCTCACAACACCATTAGAAATAAGAAAAAAATGGAAAATGGATAAGCATGGTGCCTTTCCCACGAAGCGCTTTGTTTTTGGTAACCGAGTCACATAGCTTGACTCGATCCCCTGAATTCATTCGTCCTTAAGGAAAGTCACACTTGGAATAAGAAACTTCCATTGAAAACACCACCGGCTCTAGATAAGAAAAATGAAAAACGAAGATGTCGGGGTCAAAAATGAGATCCTCACTCCTGAAAGAGAGAATAAAAGGAGAATCCTTGGGGTAGGGTGAAAAAATGGGAAGAAAAAGTCCCCTAAATGACAAATGTAAAGGAATTAACATCTTCAACATTTAGGGATAAAACATTTTCTCCTTGGTTAAAATCTTCATTAACAAAATCATTCTTCATGGCTGTATCGGGCTTAAAACTTAAGCAAACATCCGGTGGTTCCGGCGGAGGACGAGGAGATGATGGTTCAAGGATAGATGACTCATTTTCGGGGAGGAAAATAGAATTATCTTCATCTTCGGAATCATCATTCTCAGCACCTGGTGAAATTAAATCATCCGGAACGAAGAATATATCGATCTCTTCTTGAACGGGGTCACTATCTTCAACGAGGATAGAAGATGTGATAATTGAACTTAGATTAGCATGAAAATTTTCCAAAGTTGAAATCTCACAAAGCAATGTCATAAGACTAAGATATTCCTCATGTTCTCTAGCAATTCTTGAAGGATTTGTAATGATTTCTCCGGCGAACTCATGGTGGGAAGAAAGATCCTTCTTGGAGAAAAAGTAATCGATACGAATATGATGGATTCATTATGTTATTTGTTTATGATAAAAAATCACTTTTGGGAAGAGATTATGGGTTGGGATCATCAACTAAGCAGATTCTCAAGAAAAATACGCCTCCTTGCCGAATCAAATAACCGTCCACAAATAAATAAACTTCCATGGCTAGAAAAGCATCGATCTCATCAATATTGTCCCATATTGAATGATACCTCTTGAATTTTTCAAAATTGAGTCTTATTCAAAATCAAAGAGTATTTTCATCATTCTTGAAAGAGTATCATTTCACAAAGAATTTCTGCTAAGGATATTCTAAACAGAAAGAGAGATAAAAACCATACGCAAAAAAGCAAATCCAAAGTGTGTTCAAAAAAGAATTGTCAGAACACACAACAAGATAAATCAAAAGAAAAATACGAATAAAGCGTATGGCATGTGCTAGAAAAAGCAAGAATAAGCGCATGAGAAAGAAACTGATCAAAGATATGTACAAAAAGAATTGCTAGAACATATAAAATAGACAGAGCACAAAGAGACAAAAATGTCAAATAAATTGATTGTTATCTAACATTGTATCTTCACTTATTCAGTAATCATCATGGCACAACCACAAAGACCAGCTGATGTTCATCAAGATGAATTATGTCCACCAAATAAAAGATATGCTCTTATGGACGCCAACAAGAAGGTTGATCTTGAAAATCCGTTGTGTCTAGATGAGAGCAGAATCCTTGCAAATATTCTTCAAAATCATCCACAAAGATTTAGCATTGCTGCTTCTTCATCAGTGCCATGGATATATTTGGGGCAGTTCTGGCATACTTTGCAAGAAGACGGATCAAAGAATAAGCTCAAGTTTATGCTAGACAGAAAATAGCTCACTCTGACTCTTGATGACTTCAGGATAATCTTTGACTTGCCTCAAGCTACTAACAACAATCATGATCACTTTGTCCCTGCTTCAAATTCTCAGAAATGGTTCCATTCTGCGTCAACAATCTTGGTTTCACTCTGGAATTAAGATCAACATCAAACTTTAAAACAACTGATCTTCTACAACTGTGGCAAACACTTTGCAAGATGTTTTCAATATGTCTGACTACACGTGTTACTGGTTATGATCAACCATCGTTGTAGATCATGCAGATGCTATATTGTTTTATTAGCAATATCCATGTTGATTATGCAGAATTGCTTTGGGAAGGATTTCACTACTCACTTACAAATCCAACAACCATGATTCCTTATCCCAGATTCACAAAGCTTATCGTGAGTCATTACATGACTACATTTCCTGAGATCTCAAGAAGAACTCGTGATAGATATCACAATTTGGCAGATAATGTGATGATTAAAAGCATCTTTAATTCTGGGAAGAGTAAGGGGGTAGTTGGAATGAAGATTCCAAATTGGATGATAACCGAAGAGATGAAGCCTACGAAGAATTATCGGTTATATGCTGAGGTGTTTGGAGTAGATGTTCCTACGACTCAGTCACAACCGATTGAGTCTACCCAAGAAACGCATACGACAACTAGCGCCCCTAGGACACCTAACCCTAAGATTGGTGAAGGAGAATCAAGTGCTTCACGAAAGTCTACTATAATAAGACTTCGTATTCCTCCAAGATGATCCACATGTCTTACTCCACCAACTCCAATTCTAACAACTGATGAGGCAGGTGATCTAGTTTTACAAGATACACTTCAAGTAAGTTTGGCAGAGCAGAAAAGTCGTGAAGAGCTTGAAACTAAACAAAATATGGAGAAAGTTAAAGAGCACTTGATGGCTGAAGAAATTAAGAAGTTAGTTGAAGGATCGGAGAATGTAGAAGAGGATGTTGAGGTTTCTAGTTCACCCCTTAGGAATGATGACAATCAAACTAATCCCGGCACTAGGTTAGAGCCCAGGAGTGATAAGGAAATACCAGAAGTGGAGAAAATTGCTGATATTTCGCAACCTGTAAACGTTATTGAAGATGAGGAAGAATCAACAGAAGATGATTATGAGTTGAAACGAAGGGAGAAAGGGAAGGAGATAGAGGAGTCTAGGAATACACCATCCCCTACAACAACTAGATATCTTATAAGCCTATAAGCTGCCAATAGCTTATTACGGGCTTATTAATAAGCCTAAAACACCCTTAAATACCAAGGCCCTTAGGACTATAACGAAAAAGTCCCAAGGGCGCAGCGGTATGAGTGTGTAAAAAGGGGGAATGTAGCGAGGGGTACCGAGTTCGAGTCTTGCTCACCCGGGTCACCCCTTGTCTTTCCCTCTTTTTTTTTGGAAAAACTTTGTGAAGCAAAGTTGTTAAGCTCGTGGGGCTTAACAACTTTCTCAACTACAAGTTTTTCTGAAAAGCTCTAAATAAGCTTAAAAATAAGCTTTTAAACGACAGAATGCTCAAAGTGAGCTTAAAGGCTTTGAAAAGCTAAGTCATTTGGCTTTTGAGGACAAATAAGCTAAGTCTTGGACAAAATAAGCTAAAGGGGGCCTAACTAACCTAGATAAACTCTAAAAAGCTAAAAAGCTAAAACTAAATAAGCTGGAAAAAGGGCTTAAGTGACATAAAGCTAAAGTAAGCTTAAAAGGCTAAAAGGGCTTAACTATTGGACAAATAAGCTAGGAAAAGGAAAATAAGCAAATAATCTAAACACACTATCAAAAAAAACTACTAAGAGCACAATTGAGCTTATGAAATAAGCTGAATAAGCCAAAGAGAAAAAATAAGCAGTCCCTTCACTAAACTTGGCTAAAACAGTGATGGGGCAACTTGTAGCTTAAAAATAAGCTATCTAAAAAGCTTGCTAAGGGCTGAAACTTAGAGGGCTTATTAAGAAGCTTATGGGCTCACAAAATAAGCCAAAAGTTAAGGCTTATGCACACTAAAAAGCTAAGAAAAGAGGGCTTAAAATCTCCCCTTTGCACCAGGGGAGATTAATGCTTAACACAAGGGGCTTATTTGACAGCTTTTTAAAAGCTGTCAAATAAGCTCAAAACTAAAAAATAAGCTTAAACAGATTGAGTATACTATGAAATGGACTTGTGCTCCAATTTTAAACTTTTAAAAACCATTAAAACCTGCTGAATTTTTGAAGTGAAAAAGGGCTTTTGATTTTTTAAAATTTTGACACTTAACAACTTGGGTGGTTTGACTTACCAAGTCAAATGACACCAAGTGAGTTAACAGCTTGTTTTTAACACACAAAAGACTCACTTTTTTAAACTAAAACTCAAACTTACAAGAGCTTATTAAATAAGTTCTTGTACCTTTTCTTAAAACACACAGTTTCAAAGATGCTTTATAAAAACTTTTGAAAAACAATTTTCAAACAAAAAAAAACTTTTAAAAACAGCTTAAATGGGCTTAAAAACCTAAGCTAAAACTGCTTTGAGACTCCAACCCATACCAAAGACTTGCTTTGACCCGTTTTTACTCTTATGCCAAACACCCCTTTATATTTCTTAAAATGGGTTTTAACACTTTAAAAAGCCTGTATTTATAACACATACATACTTAAAGGAATATGACACAATAAGCATTAAACAACCTAAATGAACAATAATAAGCAGGAAATAAGCACTCCTTAATCAGCTAAAACAGAATAAGCTATAAAAAATCTAAAAATTGAGACTAAAAGAGAGAATTGTATGACCTTTGTCCCAAGCTTAATTTACAAGGACCTTTTTGAGCCCCTTCAAGGCTTTCAGTCTACAAGCCTTGCTTATAAATAAGCCAGTGAATAAGCAAATAAGCCTCTTCCAACTTTAGCTTTATCTTCCAAAAGGCCTTATTCTTGATTTTTCAAACAATCTAATAAACTACAAAAATATGAAGAGTACAAGTTTATCGCTTAATCACAACTTCTATAACAGCTACATTGAAGCTTATTTAACACATATAAAGGTAATTTAAGCCGTTTGATAATAAATTCTTAAAACGGGTATAAATTCCATTCCCTCAAAACTTCAACACTTAATTAATTGTTAAAAGGAGTACAAAGATCTTGCAATAAGCTGTAAATAAGCTGAAAGAAACATAAAAAAGACTTAATTTAAAGAAAGATAAAAACTTCTACACTACTTGCTAAAATCGGCTCACATAGCCTCCTATTTATACTAAGAGCTAAGTCTCAGCTTCTTCTTCTTGTGTTTCTTTTGTGAGAGACTTCAATGAGTAAATCCTAGCCATTGATAGCC
>BQNB010042229.1:0-15000 GCA_026074375.1 Tanacetum coccineum | reverse complement strand
AAGGTAACTCAGTTTGCGTATAAATACTGGATTATTCCCCACTGATTTTCACACCTTTTGCACTCATTCTTTTCTGTCTAAAATCAGTTTATACATCACGTACAATCCTTTGATCATTTAATCTTAAAGCATTTATTCTAAGTGATTCGAAGCTTATCTCCAAGTTGCAAGAAAGAACTCTCGTTATCATTAAGATACGAATTATGTAGTTATTCATTCGTGACATGTTCTTACATATCCCAATGTATAGATCGAGTTCCATGTATTCCAAACTTGTGTAATAGTTAGATCGTGGTGATCATGGTGTGTATAGTTGTTAGATCGAGGTGATCTTAGTAAGTAGTTTTAGATTGGTGTGATCGTAGTAGTGTCTAGGTGAAGTAAAGTTGTGAATCGTAGTGAAAAAGTAGTGAAGTGAAGTTGTGAAGTGAAGTGAAGTCGTGAAGTGAAGTGAAGTCGTGAAGTGAAGTGAAGTTGTGTGGTGAAGAGAAGTTGTGAATGGTTGTGAAGTAGTGTGGTTAGTTGTGATAGATTGGTTCTAGCTAGGATTAGAATTCGACATTTGCTTTAGTGTCGGAAATCGGTGTAAGCTTAGTTGTGTTTGTTTTTCTCCGCCTAAAGGGAGCTTGTTGACTAGTGAAGTAACTTTCGACCTACATCAAGAGGTGCTTCGTGACCGAACCACTATAAATCATCGCGTCCGATTTTCACTTTCTTTTACTTTTCGCTTTACATCTTTATTTACCTTATCGCCTTACATTTATATTTGCATTAGATCTATATGTGTGTTGATTGTTGCTTATATTGTTTGGATGATGATTATGTCATAGATAGAAGTTAACATTGTGATTGTGCTTATATTGCTATGACATGTTCTACTAGATATAGATGTAGTATGAATACTCATCATATTGTATCACGCTTGATCGGTAATTTGATACGAAACATTTTAAGATTTTTAATGGAAACGTATTCACCCCCCTCTACGATTTCCACAATTGGTATCAGAGCCACGTCGCTCTAATTTTCAAAACAAATGGTTTTAAAAATTGAGTACGATCCATGTATCAAATTACCCATTAAGGGGGATTAAATATGAAAAGTGTTTTGTTGATTAACTTGTATTAGTTTTGATGTTATATACACTAATTATACTAGCTCGAGATAAAAATGATGCTTAAAATAAGTGTTATATGTTCGGTATCAAATTCAGAAAGTTGTACACCTTTCCGCAAAGTCAGAAAATAATTTTTTACAAAAATCGTAATTCTGAGTATCAGGTGGGCGGCCCCCTTAATTCCTGGGTGGCCCCCCTTAATTTTAAGGGGACCACCTGTTTGATTCGGCAGTTTTTCAGAAACTTTGAAAAATCATATAAAATCAACCGTAAGTCCGTAGAAGTCGTGCCACCAGCCATTTCGAAAAGAATTGAGTCTACTTTCATATAAAAATACTTTAAAGTATTTATTTCAAACTTAATCTAGTCAGAAAGGAAAAAATACTACTTAATGTCCAAAACGTTGAGTCTCGTTTTAACGTAAAACTTGTATTTTATCTTTCCCTTTCGAGTCGGACATTTCTAGTCGATGTATATTTGAAAAATAGTGTAATTAACTTTTCAAAAATATTAAACTTGATTTTTTAAATGGGGAGGAAAGCATTTTATTTTCAAATAAAACCGAGCTATGTATACGTTGTTGTATCAAATACACAAAACGACGACAAGTACTTTTATGTGTTATGCTATGTGATTATATGCACTTCTTTGTGTCTTAAGTTTGTTAATAGAAATTATTAAATGATTGTTGCTATTTTTAATTGAGTTAGTTGAATATCTAAGCACATGTGCCATGTACACTATTCGTTTGTAGCTAGTTTTTTGAATTATGCCTAACTAGAACTTATGCTGCGAACACTTGAAGCGAGGTTAAATCAATCAATTTACATAATAACTTGTTATCCTAACTATGTAATTTCTATCCTATTCTAAACCTATGTCAGTCCTAACCTAATTCTAATGGAAAAAGGGGGTTTTCAGCCTGGGAGACTGGCACGTATTGGTTGGTGACTACCCATCAATTCAAGGTACTTAAACCCACAGCGAGCTAATTAACCAAAGGATAAAAGAGGCGGTTCGCGCCAAATAAAAGAAAAACTTTATAACCATTAAAAAATCCGATAGAAAGTTGGTTTGTTTATTAAGTGCAATGATTTATTTTCTCTCGAGGTGGCAAGTCATTCTTCACGACTTAGGCGTTACATCATCTCTAGGAGAACCGAGACACATTAATTCTGTCACAATAAAGCCAAGCCACGCAAAACAATCCCTTATATACTGATTATAACGATCTCAAGAACTTAAAGTCAAAAGGATAAAGGCTCAAGATCAAGATCACAAAGCATGAATGAACAAAGCCATTACAAACAAGACAAGACCAAAACAAGGCAAAGCATAAACGTCAAAAGTCATATCTTCAACGTCATCGGTAGTACGGAGGAGTTTGAAGAAAGAGACCTCAACATTGGGGGAGATTGTTAGCCTTAATTTTATATAAGTCGAACAAGAATGTTATCGGTCTTATTAGTCGTAATTAGTCTTGTTAAGTAATAGGCTAGTCGGGTTCAACGGGCTTGGATTGTAATCTAATATTGTCCGTGTTTCGGGCTCAAAGCCCAAGAAAAGCCAAGCCCGGCCCAAGTTAGAAAGCCCATAAGCCACTCATGGCTCAAGGGTATAAATAGAACCCTCTCCTCACATGGAGAGGGTGTTGGTTGCCATTTCATCATTTGTGTGTGTGTGTAATCTTCCACCTCTTTATTTCTCTCTAATAATCTTCCAACTTTTCTCTTATCTCTTTTCTACTATTTTTGCTTATTGGTATAGCTTATGTTGTGAAATGGATTAAGCTTTTGGGATAACAACGGCGTATTGGTTGTCAAAATTATTAATCTTCAAAATATCTTCATTTACGCTCCAGAATGCGCGCCTTTTGCTAATATTCACCAAGTACTCTTTAATTACTGCAATTCTCAAATATAAACGATTAAGTAACAATTATTTGCAATAATGATACAAAATAGGTTAAATGCATGGGTTAAATGCATGGGATAAATGATGCTATAAAATAAACGTTATTTGATGTCATCAAATATCCCCTCACTTGAATCCTACTTGTCCTCAAGTAGCCTTTAGAAGTTTATAAAAATGTATCCCTAAGGATATTTTTCGTTAAAGCATTTATTTGATCTATTACAAGTACACAACCAAACACCTTACGAAATAGGAAGATGAAAACATTAAAATCACTCAACTAATCTATGCGGTAACATGTAAGTAATCCGCTCAATTGCTCGATCATGACGAGTATTCTATCATAAGTTTGGCAAGGATACACATCTCCACCGCTAAAGCTAAGGAGTAACAACTTTATAAAGGTAAGTGGCGATATCTTCCACTTTATACAATACTCTACATCGTCGATTTGTATCAACGAATATTCGATCCTTCATGTAATTCCTTCGTTAGTTACAAAACGATTATCTTTAAACTTTCCTTCTCTTTTTTTGTTGCGATTTTTTCTAATTTTTTCAAAAAAAATTTACTAACAGTGTACTATGAAACTCGGTGTAGTTTCATCATCTTCACGATCATAATAATTCTGGATAATTCCTTTGATAATTCTTCGTTCTTTGGACGTACCATTAATTGTGATGGTAGTAAAAGTACATGAGTTTTGACTATAATATACATTCCCATTTGCAATGTGCAATTTCTTCCAACCGTACCAAAATAGACACAAGACTCAGGAAATACAAACTTTACACTTTAAGCAACTAGCAACTGTAAAATAAACTTAATCTAACAGGGTAGGCTAAGGTGTAAAGGTGTAACGAAATAAATAATTGGTCTAGTTCCTAAAGGATTGGCTCTACAGGTTGTTCTAGGGGTATCTTAGGGGCTGTTTCTTTTTTTTTCTTGTCTAGAAATAGTTCTTGTCTAGATTAATAATCCTGTTTGGAAATAATCTTGTATGAAAATATCCTGTTTCTTTTTTATCTTGAATGAGAATCTAAAAAACCTAAATGGCTGATTTACCCTTGTTTTTTAAATCACAAATAGAGCAATGATCTCGTATTAGAAACCAAAAGAATAAAAAATCAATTATAAATGATACATAATCAAACTTCAATTACTAGAAATTTCCAAAAACATAAGACAAGTCCATCTAAATAGGGAATTTAAAGGAGAAAAAACCCCGTAACTTTTATGCAGTTTTATACATATACAAAGATGATGTAATGAAGTCGACATAAAAAAAACATGTTGGAGGGATCAAAAGAGTAGAGACGACAATTCAGTGGTCAGCATGAGGAGTAAGGCGGCGGATTAAAGTGGTATGTTAGTTGCCACCGAAGCTAGAAACTGATGGTTCGGTTTTTACTTTTTGAAAACCCGAAAAAATTCGGTTCGGTTTTGGTTTCATCCAAAAACCGAACCGTTTTATTATATAACAATATATAATTTATATAATATAATATAAATAAATTAAAATTAATAATTTCGTATTACTTTTGTGGAAGGAATTATAATATTTATATTGAAATTTATATGCGTGTTTGTTGAGCACGTGCTTTTCGATAATAAACTAAGAAAATTGAACCGCCAAAAACTGAACGGTTTTGATTTTGGGTTTTATAAAACCGAATATTTCGGTTCGATTTCGATTTTTGCCAAAAACCGACCCAAACCGAATCGTACACACCCATATTAAAAACAAGTGGGTCATGTTAGGAGAAGAAGGAATAAAAGAAAGACGTGTGGGTAAATTTGTGATACAGGATCCTGGATGGAAACAACCTTCTTTTTAGCACCCTTTTAGAAACAGGATTTACTTTCGTATTAAGCAAAAAAGAAACAATCTTTTTCCTGGTTGCATTAAGAAATTTTTCCATCTAGGATATTAAGCAAAAAAGAAACACCCCTTACTCTTAAAATGAGAGTAAACAAAGGGTTTATACGATGGTTAACTAACCAGGGTAGTTAGTTAATAAGCAACATGTAAAGGCAATTTGGGTGTAATCCTAAAATTTACCAATTTAAACAAGTTACTCCATCTAAATCCATAGTACTCATTATTGCGGTCTCGAATATATATACCAAGCCAATTTAAGTCTACAACATCACCAGCACACTCATATTTTATGGAATTTGGGTAAACATTTGGAACAGGATAGGTTAAATTCTTACAATATCTAACAAGGGTTATTGTGTGCGGGTTATGTATCAAGTAATTTCACAAAAGTATGCTTGAAAAATTTTTAAATTTGAGCATAATTTAAGCATTTTAGTGTGAAAATTAGGAAAGGTAAACATTCTAATTCCATCCCCCCACTTGTATTATACAACGTCCTCGTTGTATAGATAAAACATTAAATACGGGAATTAAAAAGAATTAAAATAAGAAACCCCCCTGATATTTGCTCGGTAGATTCTCCATGTTGAGTTTATTAGCAAGAATGTGTGTTGAACAGCCGTCTTGAAGTTTTAAGACTCCAACACTTCAAGGTCTCCATATTTGTAAATTCTCCACCAATATTCGTCGATATTTCTTTCACGATGTCCTGTATAAAATATAGGAAAAAACGTATGCATTTCTATCTTGGTACCTACGGTTAATTTAAACTAAACTAAACAAACTAAATACGGGTCAGTTTTGGTGAATACGCCGTATCATGTGCATGAATACGCCGTATTGCCAGAACTAACAATAATGTTTTTAAAGTGCATAAAAAGTAAAAACTGATAACGTCTAGACAATAAATACGTCGTATGGTATGGAGCAGATACGTCGTATTGATGTCTGGGAAGACAGACTGGATAAAATTAAATAACAATTCGGGTTGTCTCCCGGGAAGCACTTTTGTTTACAGTGAAGTCTTTAAGTTAGACTTTTCTTCAGCTTCTCTTCACTCCATCTCATGCACGCTAATGTGCCCGCGTGTGAGCCATTCTTCCGTCCTAGTATCTCGAATGTAATCAGGTCCTAAATTCAATACTCCTTTGTAGAACCCCTTAAGCTTTTGGTATGGATGCGAGATTCCATTCATCTTATCTTTATCACTTACCTTCAGTAATGATGGAATATTGTTGCATTGCTTATTAGTGTAGTATTTAAATCTCGGATGTGATCGCACCATTTGGTAAGTTACTTCATCATTACCATTGTGAATGGTAATCATCTCTTCAAACCGTTTTGCATTAATCCCATCTCTCAAAAACGGTTTGCCAAAAATAACATCGCCCATTCCTTCATCACGATAAGCGTTCATATCTTCTAAAACTGCAAAATCCGTCACAACAGAAAAGGTTCCAACAAAAATAGGCACATTCATTAACGCTCCTATAACATTATTCCCTTTCTACACCATCTTATCTTTCATAATAGAATTATAAAATTTTTTGGACATCACATTGACATACAATAGTGGGAAAACGTTAGCGTGCGTAAATTCAAATCCTATCATGCAAGAAAACTTTAAGTTGTGGGCAGAATCTATATGGATCTGCTTATCATAGTCGCAATAACTAGGGTAATCATTAATAATTCCAGCATCAAGTTCATCATTCCTAGTTCTAAATTCTTTAATTGCATCACGTTCCTCAATGGTGGGCATTAAATCATCACCTTGATTTCTCCTAGGCTCAAATGGTTCATTTAGATCATTTAGTTCTATGTAATCCTCAAAGATAGGGTCTAATGATCTATTTAACACCAAAGTCTCTCCATTCTTTCTCTCAAACTTAGCATGATAAAGATAAGATGAATAAGGTCCCATAAGCCTAGCTTCTAAATCAAGTTCCATTCTTTCTCTCAAACTTAGCATGTAGACCCTCTTAATTAAACTGCTAGCAGGGACAATCTTTGGAGTAGTGGGGTCCTTTACATTGTTCACATCCTACTTGAGCAACATATACCTTTTTGTTGACCTTCTTGATTTCTCTTCTAAGACTATTGAGTTATGCCTGGATGGCTGCCAATCCGTCAAAAGTTTTAAGAGCACACCAAGAGCTGAGAGAATGCTATCAAAAGTCAACAGTGGTCAACTCAAGTCAACCTTCAGTCAAACATGGTCAACACTAAATGACAAAAATCCCAAAAATACCAAACCAGTCCCTCAAAGAAATCCAAAATGCAAAAACAATCCCTAAACCCTAACGGTGTTAACTCTTATAATTATAAGAGTTAACATCCGTTAACTTCCTTATAACAAATCCAAGCCCGAGCCCAAACATATCCCTTGGCCTAAAACACTTATAAACTCGGGTCAAACCCAAAACCCTTATAAGCCCGAAGTTATAACCCTGGGTAAATCAAAAAGTCAAACCCCCCTTTTTATAAAAGAAATTTACCCGGGAAAAGTGGTTTCTACTGTTCACACATCGTCTCCATTTAACCTCGAGTCAAAACAAAGGGGTAATTCAAATTGGCTACGTGGCATAGCAATCAAGTGATAAGGTACCTGTAGGCAGATTTGCGTCACAAGAATGCTCTATTGGTCTATTGGTCAATCCCTAAGAGAGTGGACACGCGTGGATTAAAGAAAGCACACAAGGAATGGGGTTTTTACACTAAAATGCTCACAAAAAAGCACAAAGGCCTTTGACACACGGATGACACGTTGGCAATCCGTGTGCCCCTAAATCTAATCCAACAGTTCAAGATAAGCATCAAATGATTGAGGGAATGAAGGGACAGGATCCAAGAGAGATTAGAAGACCTAGAAGCATCTTTTGCAGGCTATAAATAGCCCTCACTCACTCACACATAGATATCTTCTTTTCAACATTTTTCACTAGTTTTTTTAAATAGCTTATGTAATTTTCAGTTTTAAATGTAATTTTTCTCTTTAAATTTTTGTAACTTTCAATTTCTAAAGTATTGTAATCCGTTTTAAGTTTTAATTAAACCATCATTTTAAGTTCTCATAAACTGTTTTACTTATAAGCTCTTATTTCTCTCAAATGTTTGTGTTACTGTTTCATAAGCTACTAATAAGCTCATACAAGCTCTTTGAGTCTCTAAGCTCAAATTGAGCTTAATTCAGTCATCTAATTTACTTAAATCCTTAAAATCAATAAATTACCCTTGCTTAATGGATTTTGGAATTTTGGAAGATGAGCTTAAAATGGAAGAGCTCATATGGACCTTTACTAGCTTATCATTGATAAGCTAGAGCTTGTAGACAACTCAATTGAGCCTTCGATACCTTTGTTTAGCTAAGGTTAAAGTAAGTTTTCATTTAAGTTTTCATGTCTTAAATTTCTTAGTATAGTTGAGCTTATTTTGCTTAATTGTTTGCTTATTTGTGCTTATTAATGTGTTATTATGCTTATTAGACTTATTTGATAATCTGTTTTTAGTTAATATAGCTTAGATCTTAATTTAGCTTAAATTGTCCTTAAAATTAATAAAAAAACCAAAGATATAAGTGTAGCTAGTAGCTTATTGATTTCAGCTTATTGGATTAGTGTTTTTAGTTTTTTATGTCTGTTATAAGTTGCTTATTATCTGGTATTTAGTATTTGAGCTTTTAATTTCATTTTAATAAGCTAATATGAACATGAGTATTGTTAAAGGGGTGTTTGGCACAGCAGTACTAACTACAAGTTAGTACTGCTTGTGGCCTTTTGGTCTTTTGTGTTTGCTTTAAAACCCTCATTTAGGTTTGTTTAAGCTAAATTCATAAGCTAGGATTAGGATAATTAGTTTTTCATAAGTTAGGTTAAAATTAGTAGAAATCTGTCAAAGTATTTTGCATAACTAGCTTAAATCTCTTCTAGCAATAGTCATTATCTTTCTTATCTTTCATTTTGAGTTTTAAGCTTGTTAGAATAGTCTCATTAGGCCTACATTTTGTCTAGTCTAAGTTTTAGTTCATTAGTATGTCAACTGCATCAGTAGCTAAAAAAAAGATAATAAGTCATTTTCTAGTTCAATTTTCAGAAGGTTAATTTAGCATTTAGCTTTTGATTTTCAGATTATAAATAGCTTTTAGGTCATATTTCACAAGTTTACAATTAGTTTTAAAATTCTAGCTTATTAGGATATATGTTTTAAGCTGTCAAATAAGCCTTTTGTCTTTTCAGTTTCAAAGTAAAACTCAGCATGATTTAAGCCTTAGGACTGTTTTCAAAGAGCTTTTTCATTAAGCTATTTTGTTTCAAAATCATTTTTAAAAGTAGATTAAAGTAGCTATTTAGTTGTAGTATAAGCTTAAATAAGCTATTTCCCTACAAGAATCCAAGAGCTTATCTAAAAATAAGCTCAAAGATTCCTGTAGGGACTGTTTGGTTTTAAGTTTTCTATCAATGCTTATTTGAGAATTTCAGCTTATGGCTTGTTTCTTTATGCTTATTTCTAGTCTAGAGTAATTTACTAACTTAGTTTTTGCTTATTTTGTTTATGCCCTCAGCTTATTAAGGCATTTAGTGAGGCATCATTAAAAATTAAAGCTAGCAGTACTAACTTTGAGTTAGTACTGATGAGCTTATTTAAGCTTATTCTTGCTTTAATAGTTTCTTATAGGTGTTATTTTGAATCCTCAGCTTATGGCTCGTTTCTTTATGCTTATTTTCAGTTTAGATTAGTTTAATAAGTTTAGGATTAGGGTCAGTTTTAGCATATTTAGTCTTTTAGTGGGAGCAACATTAAAAATTTTAAAGCTAGCAGTACTAACTTTAAGTTAGTACTTCTGAGCTTATTTAAGCTTATTCTTGCTTTAATAGTTTCTTATAGGTGCTTATTTTGAATCCTCATCTTATGGCTCATTTCTTTATGCTTATTTTCAGTTTAGATTAGTTTAATAAGTTTAGGATTAGGGTCAGTTTTAGCTTATTTAATCTTTTAGTCGGAGCAGCATTACAATTTTTAAAGCTAGCAGTACTAACTCTACTCTAAGTTAGTACTGTTGTGCTTATTTTTGCTCATTCTTCCTTGTGATATTTGCTCATTTCTTTTCATATTAGCTTATTAGGTTAGTATAAGTCTAATTTTTACGTTTTTAGTTAAAATTTGGTTTCCCGTTATTTGTCTTCGTGCTCAATTGTTATAATTTGTCTATTTTAATTTTTAAAAGTAGATAATCAAATCAATATTTGTCTTCAATTCAAATCATTGTCCGAACATCAAACGTGGTTTCAATTTCACAAGTCGTTAGGGGATAACGACCCGGGAATCATACTTCCCGGTTTATATACGTATTATATTATATATTTGTGAAGATTTTCCTTTTTACCTTTGTCCTCAAGGGTAAATTGGTAATTTTCCATCATATTATATATTTTATTTTACGTGTATAGAATTGCTATATCAGTGGCGATGGGTCAAGGTTCAAGGATAAACTACGACTGTGTCAACGCTAGGGATGGCAACGGGTCGGGTTCGGGGCGGGTTTTAGTGTACCCGTACCCGTTTGTAATATCCACATCCGTACCCGCCCCATTACCCGTTGGGTACCCGGTTAATATTATCCATCGGTTTTTCGGGTTTCCCCGCGGGTATCAGGTATTCCCAATTGAATATTTTTATAGAAAAATGACGGGTACCAAGATTAAGTCACAGTAAAATTCATCAAAAAATAAAGCAAAACACCCTTATATATTCAAATTTTTTAAAAGTTAAAGAAAACAAATACCGTATTAGACGATTTAGCGCTTTCGAATAATTTATGTAACATTCAAATGTGTTAAATAATAGAAATAGTTATATAAAAAATACAATGGAAGAAATTATATGTAATAATATATATACTTTAATTAATTATAATAACAATAAAGCGGGTACGAATTCGGGTAAACGGATACGGGTACGGGTACGGGTAATCGGGGCGGGTATTATCAAAACCCGTCACCGAACCCGTACCCGGCTAAATTCTTTTATCAATACCCGTACCCGCATCCGAACCCGCCAACCCGCCCCCGAACCCGACCCAACCGGTTCGGGTTTCGGTTTTCCCCATCGGTTTCGGGTGCTTTTGCCATCCCTAGTTTTGAACGTATAAAGGCTCTACGTTTAGCAAACACTGAGAATCTTCGTGACTCGATGCTTGGTCCTCCTGACGCGGGTCCCAATTATCCTAAGTTTTTGGAGGATTTCCTGTTAAAAAAAGTCACAGGGGTTTGATGTAAATGTGGAGGAGGTCGCTGAACTCTCCCATACAGTCAATATTCATTTATATCCCGAGGAAGGTAGAGAAATATCTGAAGCTTATGTCATTAGCCATTTTGAGAGTAATCAGTGCAGCCATATCTTTGATGGCTACCTTTGCATCAGTAGTAGTCTTTGATGGTATTGCAATCTCTTGCATCAAGAATCAGGTCCCAGTAGGAATTCCCTGAATCCATTATAGGGACAAGAATGCCTCATGCATCTTGTTTACAATAGTGGCTAGCGAGGACACTTCATCCAAGATTCATAGATCGCTCATATGCTTAGTAGAGGTGTTCACTGGTTCCTGCTGGAAGTTGTTGATTTCCTCCATCTTCTTTTTGTTGTTCGAGCAGGTGGGCAATATTTGTTTAGAAATTTTATTTTAAGACCATCATAAATTGTGATTGAACCAGTTGGTTTGTTTCTTAGCCAATGGCTTGCGGCTCCAGTTAAGGACATAGGGAATGCTCTAAGCATCACTTGGTCTATAGTAATATATGGAATGTGGAATAGATCGACGATCTCAAGAACTTTCTCAATGTGTTTGTTTGCATCTTCATGATCCGAACCGCTGAAGGTGTTAGTCCGTAGTTCCTTTAGAAATTGACCCTTCAGTTCAAAGTTATCTTTGTCTTCAATTTTGGGCCTAAAAACCCCCGATCCATAGTCAGCTCGGGTCTTGCTCATGTACTGCTCTATAGTTTCTGCCATTGTTTCCGTAACTTCTTCCTCTGAGTATTCTTGGTCAGAAAATGAATTGAAATCAGGCGATCTCAATTCGTCAAGACTCAATGTCTTGAAGTGTCTCCTAGATGATCAAAATTCTTGTTCAGGTTATTTGTAAGGTGTGAATAGTTCGTTCATAGAACTCCTTGTCATGCACTACCTGAAACAAGGGATAAACAATCAGTAGGATAGGCTCTTTAGGATAGAAAAAAATTTAGCACGGAAATCAAATATAAAAACTTAGGATTCTGATTCTGTTCCAGATGATCGATACACCATATTCAATAGAAGTGAATACGCCATATTAATCTTTTGAGTGAATACGATGTATTAGATAGAAATTTGGATATGCTGTATCCAATGGAAGTGGATACGCCGTATCGAGTTATACCAGGATAGTGTATTACGAAAACAATTAAATTAAACACACAATTAAATAAGCAAATAATTAAACTAACAAATATACAAAAATATACATAATATACACTAGTCTAATTAATACTACTCCTAAGAGTTAGATCTAATCTAATGTTAAAAACCAAAACATAAAATAAAAATCAAGATTAATTTTCACTCCCCGAAAACAGAGCCAAAAACTTGATGTGTTGTTGTGTGGTGTTTATTTATGATAGTTCAAGTTTTAAATTTATATGTTGCCGACTTAACCAAAAACAACACTTTAACGGGCAGTGTACCTGGTCGGTAGTAGTTTAGTGGTAAGTAGGGTGTCGAACACTTGAAGCGAGGTTAAATCTATCAATTTATTTATATTTTGGTTATCTAATCTAAGTTAATTCTACTCTAAGTCAAACCTATGTTAATCTTATGTTAGTTCTAATCCTAATTCTAACAGGTTAAAGGGGGTTTTAGCCTGAGAGACTGGCACGGGTTTGGTTGGTGACTACAATCAATTCAAGACACTTTAACCCTTGTAAGCAAATTAACAAAAGATAAAAGAGCGGTCGAGCCTTACGATAGAAAACTGTATTAGCCATCATTAATCCGATTAGAAGTTGGTTTGTTTATTCAGTGCAATGATTACTTATCTCAAAGAGGTATATCATTCTTAGACTTAGGCGGGACTTCATCCTAAGACCTAGACACATTAATTCTGTCACATTTACAGCATCTACATAAAACATCCTTATTTGCTTATTATAATCTATCTTAGGAATTAAAGCAATGGTGATCTTGTTAAACCCTAGCTCATAGAGACTTTACCCACTTACTGCTTAATGGCAATTTATACTCTAGTAGTCCACTTGTCCAACTATCCAATGGAATCAGAACATTATTTGTTGAATTATCTAGATTCACCTACTAGTCAACATGTTCAATAAACCAAAGGCAGTTTTCGTTAACTAGTTAAGCCAGAAGCGTATCCTTAGCACGATTTTAGAAGGACAATACTTGTGATCCTATGATTCTAGATGTATAAATTACTATATGGAGAGCTATCCCGACATCTAGATTACTTGGTCCGTATCACTAGATCCAATTGAATGATAGGTCGCATACAAAAGCACGTAAACAAGTATAAATTGATAAACATAAACAGCATACAACGAAAAATTTAAACAATCGAGTAGAAACCAAACCAAAAAACATTCAGATCTTTGTAATGAACGGTCTAATACCCATAGGTAATTAGAAACATCATAATTAATACAAGAGGAATTGTTTTAGCCAAGGTAAACTAACCGAGTTAACGAATGATACCAAAAACTAAACGATTACAAAAGTATACGAAATTACACGTTGTCTTCTATGGATTGGAATACGTTGCAAGACCTCTTCTACTCTTTTTCTCCACTGAAAATTGACTTTTGTAGTTTAGGTATCGAGTATATGATTTAGCACACCTAAAACTCGTTTTTGAGTTTTCTATTTATACTGTTTGGAAGTCGATTCGATACGGCGTATCCAAGGGATTGGATACGGCATATTAGAGTTTCTTGGAGTAGGGACCACGTTTGATATCTTCCAGAATTTCACATACTATATCTTCAATATGGCGTATTGATCTTCTCTAGATACGGCGTATTGAGCTTGTTTCCTTTGTGGTGTTTTGGTGAGTGCAGGCATGGATACGTCGTATCTTCCTTGATGGATACGACGTATTGGTTGTCAGAATCATTAATCTTTAATATATCTTCATTTAAGCTCCAAAATATGCGCCTTTTGCTAATATTCACCAAGTTCTCCGTAATTATTGTAATTCTTAAATATAAACGATTAAGTAACAATTCTTTGCAATAATGATACAAAATGGGTTAAATACATGGGATAAATGATGCTATAAAATAGACGTTATTTGATGTCATCATATCCCATCCATTTCCGTTTCCATTTATGTTATCATACACCTACATCCCACAAGCCTTTTTAAAGACCTCTTTGATAGTAATGACTAGTACTTGCACCTAGCAGTAGAGGTTTGATCCTTTACCAAGCCTATGGTAATTTTTATGCTATGACAGGTAATGAGTGTTAATTTTCCGTTTCTAATAGTTGTTATAATATATTATACACCTGAGATAAAGAGAGAATCCAAACACTTATGTAAGGTGCTAGTATATGCTTTCCGTGCTTTTAATTAGGAGGTCTAGAAGGTTGTGTTGTAAACTGCTTTTAAAGAGTAGGTTAAATGCCCCCAATATTGCTATTGTCTAGGTAAAAAATCCCATTTTCTTAAGGACAAGCAAATCCCAAGTGTAGGGGTATTTGATGAGGTGTTATTTTATACACTATTTCGGGGTCATTTAACCCCCTAAATCATGAAAATAGGCCCAGATTATGGGCTTAAACGTTTGTTTTTAGGTTTTTAGAACTTGGATGGCCTTTAGAAGGAATACACGTGACTGGGCTCATTTGGAAACGAAACAGACAAGAATATGGCTCTACACCAAGTATCTTTAAGAACTACGCATACAGAGCATGGAGATGACGTCGCCAATATAAAGCGACAATGTCGTGATTTTCAAAGTGACGACGTCGAGGATTTTGTGACGGCGTCAGAGCGTAGCTGCCTTAAAGTGGATCTAGAACCATCGACGTGGCGACG
>BQNB010042228.1:0-43451 GCA_026074375.1 Tanacetum coccineum | reverse complement strand
GTTTATCATTAACCTCCTTTATTTTGTCATCTTGGAACTTCTCAAGTTGATCAACAAACTTCTCATATGCCGTGACCTTTTCCTGAAGTCCACCAGAAGAAGCTACCAGTGTATGCACCTGCAAGTCATACGAAAAATTAGAAAATAATAATAATAGTAAAAATTTGAGTGTAAGGGAATATACCTGATCAGCAAGACTATCATTCTGCAATTTCAAAACTGTGATAAGAGCGTCCGAATCAGCAGCCTCTTGCTCTCTGACTTTAACCGTAGCTCTGCTACCTTCACATTTAATACTCCCTTTTCCTCCTCAAGGGCAGCATTACGCTCTCTCAAAAACTTCACCTCATCACGGAGAGATTTCTCAACAACCCCGAATCTAGAAGCCTCGACACGGAGATGGATGGCCTCCGCGGCCCCTGCTTCTTTCAAAAGCAACCGTGCATTCAGACTATCAATTTCTTCACCTTTAGTCTTTAACAACATAACCTTCTCCTCGACAACAACCTTCAATCTTCTCTTCTCTTTAATGTTATATTCAGCACGCATTCTCACTTTAGCGCTTAAAGAAATTTGGCGGGTCGTACCAACATTGAATTCGGTAAAAAGCTGATCATGCTCCATGCCACGGATTGATGAAAAAATTTTTGGAGGGGCAAATTCATCTAACATTTCACGGAAGACGCGAACATCATTGAGACAAGACCCATTTGTAACACTCCATTGCGGAACATAAACCTTCTGAAGATCAAACTTAGGATCTACGACGGTGCGGATACGACCAACGAGAAAATCACTACCAGAAACATCCGAGAAGCCACATGGAACAGGGTCAGTCGAGCCAGCTGAAGACGAACCATCGGCAAATAAAGAAGGTTTAGCAGGTGCTTCTTTAGCAGGTCCTTCTTTAGTAGTCATAGCAACATCAGCGGTCGCAGTCACAACAGTCGCAATGATAGTAGCAGAGGACCTGGCAATAGAATCAACTTCAGCTTCCACAATGTTAGCACCAGAATGATGGGAAGAATCTGAAGAGATAACAAACCTTTGTGGAGCACAGATGGTTCGGAGGTTAAGACCAGTTACGGAGTCAGCAGGATGTTCGTCTTCATGCTCCGGTGTAGCGAACACAGAGGATGTAACAAAAGGTAAGGTCGAAACGGGCTCACCCTTAACCTTAGCATTCAATACTGCCCCGACAAGTAACCTCTGAACTGCAGACCTAGACTTACCAGCCACGGAATGCCCACCAGGGGCCCCATGATCATCTCTTAACTTCTTGGCAGGATGAGAAAGTTCGCCGGCATCAACAATAGTTTTTCGTTTCCTTTGTCTTGATCGCAACGGGATCACATCCTCGGCAACAACCTCTGCGGCCTCACTAACAATTAAAGTACCAGCACCTTGACTGTAGAAACCTGATTGTAGGCTTCATAGATCATTTTGCCCATTTATGATATCATAACATTGATCACGCAGCGGAATAACAAATAAGAACAACAATGTTATGAACAAGGTTTTTATTCATAAACTAATAAACTATAAATTATTCGACTTTAATCAGTCGACTATGAACTATTACATAAACTAATAAGCTAACTATTAGACTCTCATTGGAGAGATCTAACTATGATGGATATCTAATACTAGACGCCTTCCCCTCTTTATATACTAGAGGGGTTAGGGTTTACAAGAAAAAATAAGATCAAAATAAAATTAGGAAACTATAAATCAGCATTAAATACTATTTGACTAATCTTCAATCAGCATTAATGTTGATCTTTATCTTTTAGCTGAGCATTAAATAATGTTTGACTAATCTTCAATCAGCATTAATGTTATTCCAACTTTGTCTTGTAGGTCCTCCATCTTTAATATGTTTTGTCATAATCAACTCAAAGTATAATTCCTAACAATCTTCCCCTAGTTGATAATGACAAAACCAATAAGCACAAGCTTCCCTTGAAGCTAATATAGATGAAGAACTTACATGAATCCATGCATTCTTCCATTTTTTTGTCATAATCAAATAGGAGGCATGAGATGTGTAAATATAACAATAAGTTCCCATGACATGTTTACCATCTCTTGAAATCATGGACTTTTAATTGGCTTGAAATAGTAGTATCAATAAAACATAAAAGTGCAATTTCATCCTCCTATATTCATGTAACTGTTGCCTCAGCCTGGCGATCCCTATTACCCCCCCTAGTCCCCCACCTCTCAAATCCTTTGTTGCATCTCACAAAAAGGGTGAACTTGTTACATAATCGATTAAAAAGCTAATGCATCAAACGTCTTCACAATATCCTTATCTGATTTAGTGCGAACAAGACATGTTTAATACACCTCAGTTATGGATCACTGTTGGTCCCTGACCTACCTCACCATAACCGCCAAACCATTTATCCATCTTAGATCAAATCAGTGACAATAATAATACGGTGTAAAAACAGCGAGTAATTATTACCAAATACAAACGAAAATTTGTACCTCAGCTAAGGTTCATCGCTGATCCCAGATCAAAACTCTCCATAGCCGGTCGAAATATAACAATGGGTGTGGTCCCGGACCAAAACACGGCATTATTATGTTGTGTACTAAACGACTTGTGAACACCAAACCAAATCATAATAAAGGAACCAAGCCTAAGATCACATCGTCCAAGATCCAAGGGCATATATGGGACTAATAATATGTGTTTGTCCGATCTCGATCTAACCACTAGCAGCACAAACAACAAAAACCGTCGCTAACCTGTGGAACGTTTAAGTACCAGGACGGAACCATTTTAGCGACCTGCAGAAAACTTATAGCGACCAGCAAAAACTGAGACCAACAATCAGCAGGAAAACATAATGAAAACCTGGCTGCTCTTTCAACCCACGACTGCTGCTATAGAAGAATCTAGGGTTTGCATAATAACACCTAAAAATTAAATACCGCCTTTATTATTAATAAAAACAGAAATTAATTTACACGAAAACCTATCAACCCAAAAATCATGAGCCACGAGAGCTAATGATAACCAATTGTATGATCAGGTGTGGTACTAAACCAGGGTTGAATAACATTGGTTGATTAAGCACGTCGAATATGAAATAAAGAATTACCGATAAACATTACTTTAATGTTTTTCTTTATTCAAACATGATAAGAAAACTAACTAGTTCATAGATGACTTCATGATCATCTACGACTATCTATTTACTGATTACATGACACACACTTTTGATATTAGACAACTTCTCTTTGAGAGCTTCTATATTTTTGATTGCTGAATACTAGACGCTTCCCTCTTTATATTTTTTTTTTTTTTAACCTTTTAAAGAGGGGTTAGGGTTTACAAGAAGAGATATAGATCAAAATAAAATTAGGAAACTATAAATCGATTAAATTCTACTTGACTAATCTTCAATCAGACATTAATGTTGATCTTTTCTTTTAGCAGAGCATTAAATACTATTTGATAATCTTCAATCAGATTAATGTTATTCCAGCTTTGTCTTGTAGGTCCTCATCTTAATATGTTTTGGTCAATAATCAACTACAAAGGTACATCAATCCTCACCATCAATTAGAAACACAATGGTGTCTTACCACTCATCGAAAACCTCAAGGCCTCGCTTGAGCTAAATGATCTAATTCTTAAGTTATTACTTTTGCCATTTCAAATCATTGCGATCACGAACTGTCTATGGAGCTAAAAGACTAAGTACTAAATGTTCCGTCACTATCACATAAGATAAAAAAAATAATCTCTCCGCGTGCTTCTTCAATTTGTTGATCATTATTATGGCGGGTATTGTTTCTCGAGGGTTCTCACTATTCACATTCTATCATCGTTTAATACGGTCATTATCGTATGGTTACTGTTGTTGGGGTTGTTGGGTCCTGGAGCGGTTCCATCTTGTACAAGTCTATTCATCAAGCGATACAAACCTCCCTCAAACAAGCTAAACACTTGTCGATACAATATTCGAGTAAGTTATTCGTTTCAGACCATAGTACAAACTTTTCTATTAATGGTACACTTTTAGTACTGCCAAGTAAGGTCGAATACTTACATCCATTAGCCGCTGTTCCGATATTAATCATCGAAACATTGCAGATAGCAGAAAACGGAGATCTACCCTTAAACAATTAAGACTTCCCAAACATGCCATACTCCACGCGAGTACCACTTTCTCTTCGATGGCTTTGCGCTATTAAGAGGACTCTCTATTATGTGTTATATCAATCATTAAAACTCGTAATGATATTGTCTAAAATATCCATTCTAAACATCGGTCATAGTGTGGTGGGTGCGACAGTTCTCTTTGGTGGAATTTTGATTTAGATCACCGAATACAATACTCGTGGGATTGTAAACAATCACAATCACGTCATGATGAGAATACATGCTCATTACAACTTGTTTACATACTCATACTTATACTCATTTACAAACTCGGTTGCTTGAATTATGTCATACTCTCTTTCTACTTATGGATTTAAGTATATAAAGCTGTTTATGAATAATGATTATCTTTTCATTGGACACAAGTATTTCTGGTCATCATCTCATGTTTACGTGTTTCCTAAGTAGCGATTAGACCACTCAATGCCCGAAACCATCATGAACTGTTAATTACGGATTGTAAGCGTGAATGTTATAAATAGATCTATTGGGACTAATTATCCCTATCCGGTGGTCTTTTTAGTAGCGCACACTGGGCCGTTGTACCGGACACCGGGTATATTGCCATGTCAATGTGTCGTTTGACTATTTTAGGTTCGGTTATTTTTTCTTAACATTTGGTTCTGTTTACTGTCGCCATAAAAACAATTGCCGCGTGTAGCCTGTAAATTTCCCCAAAACTATTTAAATAAATAAATCATAATTATTAATTAATTTATCTCTATTTTAAAACTAAAAACATTTGCTCGGTTCCTGAGTCTTTCAATATACATGTGAAAGGGTTACACGACTGAAGAATATAAACAAGTAGTGTTATTCATAATACTATTTGCTGTCATTAGCTATTACTCGTACTATTTCTTTTTCGAGGGATTATTATAATATTCCTAATTACTTTCCTAGCACTATTTGAGAAATTATTCTATTCTGAAATACTATTCATAATACTATTTTAATACTATTTCTTGCATCTATTTGTGATTATATATTATCCTTATACTATTCATAATACCTTTCATAAATACTATTCCTATCACTCTTTTGTGAATAATACTATTCCTATCTTTTTAATTTGGAAGCAGGTGATGAGCGTAACTATGTGAATAGATGGAACGAAATAGGGTTACTGTAGGGTAGGCATGTAAGGAATATACTATGATGGTGTCTAATCTATATTTTTTTTTGAATTTGGTCTACTTTAATTGTTATTGCTATGTCTTGGAAGAGGTAGGGTTACCGAGATAAAAAATTTATAGAAAAACTTTGGCCTTGACGTGGATTTAAAGTTATTCAAGTCAAAATATATTTCAGTCAAAGCTTAACAGTGTTACGCAATAATTTACCAAATGTTTTAATTAAATTTATTAAAAACATTTATGAATATGTTACAAGTTAATATCATTTTATTGAAAAATTGATTGGGAAAACAATGTGACGTAAGTTTCGTGACTGTTCGAATCGTCCGTTAACTAGTTCAAACGAGTCCCGAAACCGATAGTTATCAAAAACTACAATTTATATTTACACAATTCACCCTCTATTATTTGGTACTTGTCACTTTACTTTAAAAGTTTTATTATAAATAAAATTTTTATACCATTTCTTTCATTTCATTTTTTATAACACACACTTAAACACTCTTCCCCTCCATAAAATCCGGCCACCACAGCCGGCCGCCGCCAACCCAGCCGCAGCGGCCCCACCCCACGCAGCCGGAAAAATTTTCCGGCGAGTTTTTCTTGCGAAACTCCAAAAATGCTCCCCTTCACCCGATCTATCCGATCTACCACACCACGCGCCACCCTGTATCCTTGTGTGTACATGTCCTTTCCTCTAATCATGCTAGCTTGTCTAGTGAAATGATTTCAAATTTTGGCACCCTATACATGCATACATACATAATCGGTTAGGATCAAGGCAAAAGGGGGGGACCAAAAATAATTTCCCACATTCTAGGATCACTAGTGCTAGTTGATGAATTAATTTCCAAGCATGCATGCACAACAAAGTGTAGTTAAATTCCACGGATCACGTAAATAACGAAACGAGTAACGGTAACACGGAAAATTACGAAATTTTAAATATTGCTTTAAAACATAAAAACGCGGCTATTGCCAAAATTTGGTGCCCCGGTTCGCTCCCGGAGACGATTCTCAGATAATACGAAACAACTTCCCGGTTAAACGGAAAAGCTTAACGAAACTTTTAAAAATTCAAATTTCTACACGGAAACGGCTACTTTATTAAACGGAAATTCTCGGGTTGTCACACCGTAACTCTTAAAAACGAAGAAGTTAAAGCAAATTAAGTTCGGAAAATACATGTTAAAATTGACAGCTACTTAAGGCAAAAATAGCTGCTGGTCCGATTTTCAACGTCAATTTCGGGCATTTTCGAGTCCGTTCCAGCCTTCCGGCGAAACACGAAAGCTGTTCGGAGCGACGTTTTGCATAAAGTTACTTTTTTGTCAAACTTACGAAAGTGTGATTTAGCGGGTCAAAACGTTGGTCAAACAGCAGCAGTTTTTATAAAATTTATATTGCATCAGATTTAATAAGAGGCAAGTCGTCCGGAATGTCATTTCCGATAAAATCTCTTTTTACTCCGAGTCGTGAAAACGTGATTTAGTGGCTCGTTTGGTACGGGTCAGATTTGGGTCAAAATGTATAAAAGATGTAAAAAGACATATAAAGACTTATATAAAGTCTTACTAAGTGCAAAATGTAAATAAAAATGGTAAGTATTAAAAATATACTTAGGTGTTTATAAATTACCAATTAAGGTAACTTTCCTAAAATAAAAAGTTTCCGAAAATAGAAAGTCTTCTATTAAGTAACGTAAGATAAAGCGTAAGAAATGTCTATAACTCAATGAGTGGGGGTTTCAGGATTAAGTCGCGCAAGTGGATCCTCATCACATGTATGTTTATATATATAATATATATGATTTTGCCGCTACGATGTACACATCGTCGATGGTACTTCGAGTATATTATAATTAAGCGACATCTATAGGTCGTGATCATGTTGCCGATTGTTCGTGACTACTTCAACTAATCGATTCGACTGTAGCTTTCGATCAAGGTGAGTTTATAGCCCCTCTTTCACTTGTTTTATAATTTCTTTACAAATCTCGGGGGAGAATACATGCTCATTACAACTTGTTTGCATACTGTTTACATACTTGTTTACATACTCATACTCATTTACAAACTCGGTTACTTGATTTATATCATACCCTCTTTCTACTTATGGATTTAAGTATTTAAAGCTGTTTATGAATACAATGGTTATCTTTTCATTGGACACAAGTATTTCTGGTTATCATCTCATGTTTACGTGTTGCCTAAGTAGCGATTAGACCACTCAATGCCCGAAACTATCATGAACTGTTAATTACAGATTGTAAGCGTGAATGTTATAAATAGATCTATTGGGACTAATTATCCCTATCCGGGTGAGTAGCGCTCACTGTGCCGGTGTACCGGACAACGGGTATATATCATGTCAATTTCATTTGGTGTCTTGGTCAGACACCGGTAGGGCAGAAATACATTTGGCATATTATATGCTACATAAATTAGCTTCAGTGTCATGAGCTTAGCGCAACAGTAAATACATTTTATGTGATACTGTATCTGTTATAGTAGTCATATATTTTAGAAATCTTGTGGTCCACACTACTTTGTTGAACATTACTGGTTATTAAACATTTTTTCATTATACTGCGGTGAAGCAGTAGACACTATACTCTTTTGATTTCAATATTTACATTTACAAAAATCTATGAACTCACCAACTTTATGTTGACATTTTTAAGCATGTTTTTCTCAGGTGAATTAGATGCTTGGATTATCTGATGTGCATTGGAGTCTAAATTGACAAGATTTCATTCATGGATTTCTACTTACATACAAATGATCAAACCTCGTTGTATTGTTTTCAAGCTTTTTGTGGTGATGCAATTATGGGACAAATGTTATATCAATTTCAAAAAAATCAACGAGATTATTTTTCAAACGACACATTTAGAGGTCGTTCTCTTGTATCATGTGCTGTTGTATTATGAAGTAACGCCCTCGGACATTACTTCCGCTGCGACTCATTTTTTGGGGTGTTACAACAATGTTCAACTTAAGTGTAGGGGAGAAATAAGCCTTAGAAACTATTCTTTCAATTTTCGTTTGTTTTGTCCTTAAAATGATGGGTAATATATCGAAACATAGCATAGACGGTAATTTTGACCAAATTTTAAAATTTTTTATGACACATATCGACGAAAACCGAGTATTATTAGCGTTTCATGGATAGGAAGAGCATTGTCAACCCTTAAACCAATTGTTACACCCAAATCGCCTTAGCCTACCTTGTATGTACTCGCTTTTAGTACATTATTGTTTTAACCCAAGTTAATTATTTGAGTACACGGTTGCTAAGTCCTTATCCTTGTAAATACAGTTTTGGGACGATTAGGATTCATGGTAGTATTTATTTCGCGGAAGAATGGGGAAGAAAAGTTAAGTCAATACCCCCATATGTTTGTCAAATGATCTCCATGTTATGTTGATCCACCTCAAATCGGGTCATTAGTTAGATTGTAGTTATGAGTTCTAAAACTTAAGTGTAGGGGTACATTTATAAGCCCCAAGTGATGTATTATGGTCATAAAAATAAAAAAGAAAAATAAAATAGATTGATGTAGAGTTGTGTAGAGTTTGTATATCTTTGTCTGAGTCTTTGGCTTAGCAACCCAATCAGCGTGTATTCATACAAATAATTAGCTAACCCTTTTACCCCAAATTCACCAAAAAGCCACCCCCAAATATATCCCATCCGTTTCTGTTTCCATTTATGTTATCTTACACCCCACAATCCTTAAAAGTCCTATTTAATAGTAATGACTAGTACTTGCGCCTAGCAGTTGAGCTTTGATCCATTACCAAGCCTATGGTAATTTATATGCTATGACAGGTAATGAGTGTTAATTTTCCGTTTCCCATAATTGTTATAATTTATTATACACCCGAGAGAAAGAGAGAATCCAAACACTTATGTGAGGTGCTAGTATATACTTTCCGTGCTTTTAATTACGAGGTCTAGGAGGTGGTTGTCACACCCTGTCAGTGGCAGAATCACGGGATGCGATGATACCGTTCATCGCACAAGATACAAGATCATACACTTTACAATTTACAAAGAAATGAAACTTGGGTTTACCTAAATTTTACAAGTTAAGACTTGACAATATAATAAACAAAACCCATCTTAACTCAATCACCTTGGGTTACATCTTCGCTCTTCCAACATCATTCACATACCTTTAATTGACACACCTAAAAATGATACTTGAAAACGTCAACAATAATGTTGGTAAGCTTGTAGGTTTGACCTTAAACCCAAAAGTTGTGCCAATATCTCAAAACAGTAGACAAAAGTGCAATATGATAGTGAATATCAGCAAATCACCCATGACTTAGCATCCTCGCTAATCATGTAAACACGACCTAGCGTACCCGCTAGTCGATCACCATGCCCTAGCATCGCCGCTAGTCAGGTAGCAAGATATGTCACTTACGCACCTAAAGGGCTTACCAGCAGGAGCACTATATTAGAGCAGGACCACAAATAGACATGGCAAATCATTGCCAATCACCCTTGCCGTACATAATACAGTACACGCAAGTAAAACCAAAACCCTTGCATGCCAGAAATAGTACATACAAGTAAAATCACATCGTATATATTCACATAGCAATCATAAGCACATAATTGTCCCAAAAACAAAACCACGTTTCGCATAGTCAAATTTCAAAACAGTTCAAAACACATTTGAGTATCATTTTTCCCCAACGAAAAAACAGTAGAAAATGGGGCTACGAGAACTCACCTCAATAGCAAATATTGCAAACTGCACAAATCTAAAACTCAATGCACAAATAATCTCAACGCAAGCGCACAGCAGTACCCGGCCACGACCTAATCATTTACGACACTTTATTAATGTTTGTATAAAGTTGTCTTATTGTACAAGTATTCTTCGTTACTCACACCAAGATTCTCAATTCCATTACAAAAACCTCTTTCCTTATCACAAAACCTTTACTCTTTATCTCAAAACCGTTATCTCATAACAAAACTGTTACCTTTTACCAAAACCGTTATCTCAAAACAAAACCGTTATCTTTTACCAAAACCGTTATCTCATATTATGGTTGTGTGGTACATTACTAAAAAATGACTCAAAACACTTGGGCTAAGTGTGACATCAACATCATTAATCCAAACATCGATCACCGTTGAAGCGGGTCAAACGATCAAACAATCCAAGAAAGTCTGACAAGAAATAAGGGAGAATTCGATGATCGAATATAAACGAATAAACATCTCCACAATGTTAAAGTATACATATACTTAAATATATTTATAATAATAAAATGATAATATTTATTATTTTCGTCTCTTTATCGGCTAGAAAGGTAATTATAAAACCTTGTTATTTTAGCATAATCACACTTGATCGTTAAATCTTGACACTTAAAGTTTATCAAAAGTAACGTTTCGTCTTTTAACTGAATCGACACAAAATAAGTTTTCACAATATTTTTCTAAGTGTGGTATTTTTACAAAATTTCGGCATGACCCGTTCGTTTATACAACATTTTCCAAGATTTTAAAATCTCAATTCTAAACACTTTTCCAAATCCTCAAATCCAAACATTTTTCCTAATTCTCGCTACCTTCCGACCAAACGCCAAATTCTATATCTCAAAAATACTTTAACAAAACGCATTTCCTTCCATCGACTTTCAATATTGACACGAAACATGTTTCACTTTAAAAATCCACTGTAAACGTATTAAACCACTAGTTTTCGCTTATTGGGCCTTAAGGCCCAATAGAAGTCCAAAACATATTTTCTAAGTTTTCCATAATTCGTTTTATTATTTTAAGCCCGAAGCCAAAATATAAGTTTGAAAAAACATTATAAGCTATAAGTCTATAACATTCCATAACCAAAATAAGCCGAAACCATATGAACCGAAATCAATTATAAGCCAAAACCCAATAAGTTTAACCAAAATAGGCCGAACCAACTAAGCAAAATAAAATAAGCCGAAACTATTATAAGCTGAAACATAATAAGCAGAAACCAAATAAACCATAAGTAAAATATAATCCAAAACATAATTAAGTCATAAGCTCAAAATAAGCCATAAATAAACCGAAACAATCAAATGACCAAAACTCAATAAGCCGAAACCAATATAAGCTAAACCCAAATAAGCCGAAGCTAAATAAGCTCGAAATCAAATAAGCTATAAGCCTATAAGCCGAAACAAATCAAATGGGCCAAGCCCAATACTCCTTCCTTCTTTTCTTTCTTTTGCCGAAACCAACCAAAGCCCAAACAACCAAATAAGCTCAAACTAAGCTTATTCTTAAGCATCTTTCAAAATAAACCCAAAAAGTACTATGACAAAATTATAAAAATACCACCACAACCAAAATATTTAAACTTTCGACCCTTGTTTCCTTTTGTTCGAGTTTGACGCAACCAAACACCCCTTTTATACACTTTTCGTTTTCAAGAATTGATTTTTATGACGATCAACTTGTACAACTAGTATTAAGACACCATAATAAGCATAGAAGTACAACTTAAATCAAATTTAGAAAACTTACAACTTTGGCGAGTTTGGTTCAATTTTGACACAAGAGAAAGAGACCCAAAAACCTTTTCTATAACCCGCGTCTATCTAATATCAACCTGTTAGGATTAAAAATGTGGTGTCTATATGGAAATTACATTAGTTTCTATATAGTCTTAAACACAAGGACTAGAAATGTAATTAGCCTAAAGATGGCTTGTGTTTAGACTATAAATACCCTCTCTAATCTTCCTTAGAGGGGTGAACCTCATAATTGTAATTTTCACTAATCATTCATTAATAAATCAATTTCTCTCTCTAAAATGGCTTTTATATATTTCCATCATCCCCGACCTCTTGAGATCGTGAATCGAGATTTCTCACAAGTGGTATCAGAGCTGCACAGGCGGTTCGTGATGTATTACAGTTTATTCAGATTCGGCTTATTGAGCTTATTCGGATTATTTCAGCTTATTTTCAGTCTTGATTTGGTCCAGCAGCTTATGGTGAGCTTATTTTGATCAGACGTGGTTTTTCAGCGGATCAGCATATTCAGCAGCTTATTTTTATGCTTAATCTGTTGCGAAATTTGTTTTTATGCTTATTTGGTTTAATAATCAGATTTGGTTTAAAACAGCTTAATTAGTGCTTATTTGTTAAACATCGCGGTTGTATTTTATGCAATCGTGATGGACAGATTACGGTTTTATCGTATTTTGGTATCAATTAAGTACTAATTTCGGATCTGTAACATTTTTGATGGTATGATGATTTTCAGCAGTCAAACTCAATAGTTGACTGGTCAAAAGTTGTTAGATCTGGTCAAACTGGTCAAACTCAGCAATATAACTGCTTATTCCGAGAATGGTTCCTAAAATGGTTTTGGTCAAGATAGAAAATGAAAGAAAGAGGGTATAGATTTGTGTTTAACTGCTACAACAACTACAAAAATAGATCTGTTCCTACGTGTTTCAAATTTGACCTCGAGAATGAATCTCGACAACTTAGTCAGCTCAGTGATTCAACTGGGTTGTTACCGAGTTTACAACCGATTTATAATCAAAATGAAACAAACTCAACCATAAACTACTACAATAAATCCACTACTATATCTCAATCCCTTCCTCTCTACAATCAACCGCAACACATCTCTTTCACTCAACTAGACTCGAAATAAAATAAATAAAAAAACAAATCAAGATCTCAGTTGAACCCATTCGTGTTTTTTAAAAGATTTGAACATTAAAGACCAAACACACGGGGTAACAATCATCATCAATCTTTGTGAACCATAAGTTCTCTTCAATATTGGAAATTAAAGAAAGAGTTATAACACTTTTGTTACACTCTATTCTTTGTTTCGTTTGAATGACAATTCAAAAACAAGAGAAACAACCTACTGTAGATCTTGTCGTACAATCTTGAAGCCAAATCGAAGCAAAAACGGGTTGTGGTTTGTGTGTTTGTTCAGGGGTGATAAGCAAATCGAATGTATATTTGTTATTGGAATGACAAGATCATTTAGTTTGTGGATTTGTTGTTATGATTTTTTGATTAAGAAAAGTAAGGAGGTGAAGGTTTGGTTGGTGGTGGTGTATACAATGAAAAGATAGAGGCAGGTATATTTTGAGATAGGGTTTGTGTGTGTGGTTTTTATTACTGATATGAAGGGTTATATATTTACCCTTGTTGATACTAGTTTGTTGTGGATTTTGGAAGTTAGGCCGAGCTAAAGCATATCTACCGAAAATGTTTGGGCTTTCAATATAAACTTTAGCTGAATGAAAGTACTCTATACTGAAATAAATTAGGCCTTATCTTAGTTGTGTTCATCATGGGCCGGGTACAATTAAGGAAAGTGGACTGAGATACATATCAGATTGCAAATGAGCCGGGTATTATATTGGACTGATGTTGAAATTCATAATGGGCTGAATATGAATTTGTCATAACCGAATTTGTGGGCTTAAAATGCTAAAGGGCCGAATTTTTTGTTAATTTTTTTGGACACAAAAACATCACTTATTGCTTAAAACGATCCGGATAAAAGATTCACGAAAAATGTTAAAAAGCCTATTCTCGGGATTTAATAGCAACAAATGGCTACGGTGTTGATTCTTTATTACTTATTCAGGATTGAAGTAATATGTCACGGGGAAGTGTACTTATTTCATCTTCTGACCTTTCTACCTCTGCAATGAAGATGACTTGTTCGAGCATATAAGAATTGTCATGAAGACTTGAATATCTGGTTACTTTTTTTATTCTTTCTCTCTTTTATCCACAAAGTAGCTATCACTTTAAGGAGTTACGTTGTAGTGCTCATGACTCACGTGGTTGAGGATATTTCAAGAGATTCTTCCGGATAGTGCAAGCTTAAGTCACAACTTTGGGGGATGTTACTTCAGTATCAAGTTTGTCATATTGAGTTTTCTCCATCAGTGGTCATTACAGAAAGCCGACAGAATGCGAGGTTGGAATTGAATTAGTCAGAGAAGAGACAAATAGAGGTTCTTTATCGGCAATTGATTCTTATGCTTAACCGACTTTATTCTACTTCACACATGGTTGTTCTATCGAATATTCGGGCGTACTCAGATTATGATTTTTTTGATGGTCATCGAATGCAATCAGGGGGAAGAAAAGGAAGTATTCGATAGATTGCATTAATCAGGGGGAAGAAATGTGTACTTATCTCACCTTCATTTCTTTCTTTCTTATCTTCAAGTCCGCTTCTATCTTATGGAGATGGATTGTATGCTTTCAACCTCTGGATGGTTAGTGTGTGAAGTATGTGCATATGTGAGAAGATGTTGTTGATTCCTTGCATGTTCCCCTGAACGGATGTTCATCAGAACAGAAGCAGTTCAGTTTGATGTGGTTGGCTTCTTCTTCTTCTTCTACTTCTCTGATCCTCTGATTCTGATTCTACTTCTACTTCTACTTCTTCTTCTATGAAGCTACATCACAGTTTCTGAATTCGCTTACAATACGGATGTTGGTTTGGGGGGAAGCTGATTCAGAAACTTTGACAAAAAGAAGTAGATGAAGAAAGCTGTGTGAAGACATGCAGTATGAACTAGGGGGAAGCTAACTCAGTTTATACAAGTTACATTGTATCGTCTGCATGAGTTTGTTCAAGGTTGATGGTCTTCATAGCACTTGAAGTTTATGCAATGTAGTTTTCTCTATTTTTGTACCTTGTGTTATGATTGTTAGGATTAAAAATGTGGTGTCTATATGGAAATTACATTAGTTTCTATATAGTCTTAAACATAAGGACTAGAAATGTAATTAGCCCAAAGATGGCTTGTGTTTAGACTATAAATACCCCCTTTAATCTTCCTTAGAGGGGTGAACCTCACAATTGTAGTTTCACTAATCATTCAATAATAACTACTTTCTCTCTTTAAAATGGCTTTCATTTATTTCCATCATCCTCGACCTCCCGAGATCGTGAATCAAGATTTATATCAAGTGGTATCAGAGCTACACAGGCGATTAATGTGTGAAGTATGTGCATATGTGAGAAGATGTTGTTGATTCCTTGCATGTTCCCCAAAACGGATGTTCATCAGAACAGAAGTAGTTTAGTTTGATGTGGTTGGCTTCTACTTCTTCTTTTTCTACTTCTCTGATCCTCTAATTCTGATTCTACTTCTACTTCTACTTTAACTTTTTCTTTTAGGAAGCTACATCACAGTTTTTAAATTCGCTTACAATACGAATGTTGGTTTGGGGGGAAGCTGATTCAGAAACTTCGACAAAAAGAAGTAGATGAAGAAATCTGTGTGAAGACATGCAATATGAACTGGGGGGGGGAAGCTAACTCAGTTTATACAAGTTACATTATATCGTCTACAAGTAATGGAAAGATTCAAGCTGGAGCACTTATATTTGTACTTGTAGGATACATTGTAGGTAATTCCATATGCCACCACATTGGGGGAAGATTGTTAGGATTAAAAATGTGGTGTCTATATGGAAATTACATTAGTTTCTATATAGTCTTAAACACAAGGACTAGAAATGTGATTAGCCCAAAGATGGCTTGTGTTTAGACTATAAATACCTCCTTTAATCTTCCTTAGAGGGGTGAACCTCACAATTGTAGTTTCACTAATCATTCAATAATAACTACGTTCTCTCTCTAAAATGGCTTTCATTTATTTCCATCATCCTCGACGTCCCGAGATCGTGAATCAAGATTTATATCAAGTGGTATCAGAGCTGCACAGGCGATTAGTGTGTGAAGTATGTGCATATGTGAGAAGATGTTGTTGATTCCTTGCATGTTCCCCTGAACGGATGTTCATCAGAACAGAAGCAGTTTAGTTTGATGTGGTTGGCTTCTTCTTCTTCTTCTTCTTCTTCTTCTTCTTCTTCTACTTCTCTGATCCTCTGATTCTGATTCTACTTCTACTTCTACTTCTACTTATTCTTCTATGAAGCTACATAAAAGGTAAGCATGACACTGTTTTATATGCAAACAAGAGTGACATAATCTTAGTGTTGACCAACATTAGAGTGTTGGTGAAGGGTCTGCAAGTGGTAGTCAAGGTGCAATGGTGTTCTGTTAGGGGTGGTAAAATACTAGGGTGGTGGAGGGTCTGCTAGGGTTTTGGTGGGTTTGTTGGGGTTCGGTGGGTCTGCTAGGGTGGTTCTACTAGTGGTAGTTTTCGTTAGGGGTGGTAAAAACTTCTGAGGTGTTAGGTTGTAGTGTGTGTAGTAAAGATTGCTAGGGTGTGGGCAAGTTCTTAGGGGTGGTAGCAAGGTTCTAGGGGTGGTAGTCAGGTTCTAGGGTAGTAGTCAAGGTTATAGGGGTGGTTGTAAGGTTATATAGTTTATAAATGGGGGGGAGGGTTAGGACTGAGGGGGTGGTAGTCAAGGTTCTACAAGTTTTTAAGGGGGGGTTTGGGTTAGGACTTTAAGGGATGGTGGTAGTAAGGTTCTGCACAAATATTTGCACAGGTTTTGAATGGTTCTGCAAGTTGTTGGTGGTTGTCAGGGTCTGCTAGTGGTATTCAAAGCGTCTCATGTGTTCTAATGAGTTATATGGTAAAGCAGTTAGGAAAGAGGAAGGGAAGGTGATCGGATCAAATAAGTGTTATACTATGGTATAAGCCAATTAGTTATGGTGTCTTCATGTGAGATCCTATTGATTGGAGAGACAATGGTAGGCGTAAGTGATTGTTACATTTTTTCATTGTATTTATCCATATATTTTGGTTGTTTTGCCTTAACATCTTTTTGACTATATGTAGAATAAGCAAGGATACCAGTCCTACTCTGGCCATCTGGTTGGAGAAGCCTAGATGATCTGTTAGGTGCTGATGAAATTCCATTGACTGGTACCACAAAAAGCAATGGCATACAAGAATCAATTGATGGAACTGTACAAATGTTCCTGCACCTAAATCAACCAGTACAAAATGTTCTCTGTTACCATAATCAAATTGTTCCAATATGTTCCTGCCACAAAATCAACTTGCACTTATTGTTACTGTACAATAATGGATGGGAGTTGAATGAAGAATCAAATGATCAAGGTTTAGCAATCCTGTCTCAACATGGCTCAGGGATTGCTCACGAAGATGCAATGCTTGTTGAATGATCTTCTGTTTTATTTAATGTATTGAACGTATTGTATTTGCACTTATTTTGTATCTGATTCATTTAGTGGCAATTAAACTCAAGATGGTAAATCAGGATGATAAACTTAACTAGGTTTTGGTTACGTTGTATAGCTTATATTTTTGTACTATTAATGATGGTATGTAATTATTTTGTATGACTTGCAATGGATTTGAATGATGTTAGTTTTTTATAACTAATTGATGGATGTTTACATGTGTATTCTCTGATGGATGTCATAAGGTGATAGTACATATACAAAACTTCATATTTCATTCATAGCAAAATATGATTAATTAACTTATACATTTACAGAAAATACCTACCCAATACCAAATAAAAAACTAATAAGACTAATAAACACCAAAAGCAATAAACCTAATATAACTCATAAACTTTATAAGGCCATAGCCAACACCAAAAAAAGCCACTCAACACAATTTTAAAGAATGCAAACCTGAACCGCTTTCAGCATTCCTTGCACCAATTTCATCTTGAGCAGCCCTTCAAATCTTCTTGTGCAGCCCTCAAAAGGATTTTGAGAACCTTCAATTCATTTATTGAACTGTCCTTAGATTGGAATGAAGAAGATAAATCTTCTTTTGATACCACTGGATTTGCAAATCACAATCCACCCACCTAAAAGTAATTGCAAAAATTTAGGTTAGGATCCAAGTAGTTAGGGCAAACCAAGAAATGTCGAGCTGGGATTTCATTGGCCATGAAGTCTCTGAATTGAAGCTACTATCAAACAACTAAAGATTGTTATTAGCCATGTTTGAGGGTTATGATTTAATTGGGGATATTGGAAGTAAAAACTGATGATGTGAGGAAAGATGGGTAAAAATATTTAGGTTAGGATCCACCCACATAAGTATTGCAACTTTAGTGTCTTAGGATCCAATAGTTAGGGGCAACCAAGAGAAATCGTTCGGCTGGGTTGTTCATTGTCATTGAAAGTTCTGCAAGTAGCTAATTAATCCCACAACTAAAAGATTGTTTTTAGCCATTTTGAGGGTTATGTTTAATTGGGGATCTTGGAATGTAAAACCTAGATGAAGTGGGGAAGATGGTTTAAAATATTTGGGGGTGGTAGGGTGGTCCTATTGTGTTTGTTTTATAAGTTTAAATACAAGTGAAAAGCTGACTTGGCTAACGGGTCCCACAAAAAATCTGACGGGATAAGGACAATAACAAAAATCAACGGTTGCCAGTATTCGGGGATGGTAAAACTTGATTGAATCACTTTAGGTTTGTTCTAGTACCCTTTAAAGACAAACCTTCGTTTATCTCAACGAGTACACCCATTGAACAAAAAAAAAGTTTTAGTAACTTTAGCGCGAACAAAAATAGTGATGTTTGGTTAATATCTAACCAAAAAACCCTTTTTAAGGGGTAAAAATTTGAAAAAAGTGAGTTTGATGCAAAAAATGGCTTAGTAATAGTAACTGTTACCTAACAATTATATTAAAAAAAAAAAATTTGCCCAAGCTGGTTCACCCATGACGCAGCATAATGTCGTTTGCGCAAAGAAAAGGGAGAGTGATGGTATAACGTAACCCATACAGCCGGTACCCATACTAATAAATCACATCTATTTTTGGCAACAATACTGGATTAAATGTATACACATTTGTTGACAAAAACACTAGTCATTTTGAAATTGGGGTTATTCTTTGGCAACCGGGCTAATGTGTTCACCCCATTCAATGTCGGTTTTTTTTAAACGTTTCCATATACACGAAACCTGCGTTGTTCCAGTACCATCTAGAAACAACGTCTTGATCATCACCGTGATGCCTTCCGCGATTGCTCAGACGAAATGGGTTACGCTATCGTTCCAATCAGGTTTATCTATCTATATGATATGTAACACGTAATTTTTTGCTATTAATTTGATTTATTGTGTTTGGGTTTTTTATGTGGTTTTTAGGTTAGGGGTTTATTAATTGGCGGAATTTACGAACTATCTACAATTGGGTTGTTTCTTTTCTTATTTGCTTGCTTTTGTTTATAATAAGTTATGGGAACATTTTGTTTCAGTCTGATGCTATTAGAAATTTAATTTAGAGCAGTGACCACCCAAACTTGGTGGTGGTGTAGATGGTAGCTGAGGACTACAAGAGCGTGGCTCCCATGGCTGTTGTTATGGGTTGGTACCTAGAAAAAGAAACATATGTTCATTGGGTTTATGTTAATTGTTTATGGTTTCATTTAGGATTAGAATTACCAAGTTCATAACAAAAAAAAGTGCTTAAGCTAAAGGATATATACTGCTTTCAATAAATTTCTTGTGCATTCATGTTTTCTATTGGGGTTCATTTGCAAATGATGCTTGACTCGAATGATCGATTTTATGTTTGGTAAAAGTGCCTCCAGAACATATGCACATATCAAAAATTCCATGATCAATTTGCCTACCAATGTAGATTAGTAATCTTGCAGGAAAAGCAATTTTGTGTGACTGGGGATGGTGTTGTGGTAATTTTAGTCGCCGAGCATGACAAGCTTACTCACGAGTGTCCAGGACGAGCGTTAGAGGTTTCAAGTGGTAAATGGATCCGATGTCATGTTTAGCAGTGCAGAAATAACTCAGCTTGACCATTTATTATGGATCGGTAAAAAAATATGGGTTGTCTTTTTATATAAAATGGTTGAAGTTGGTTAAAACTGACAATTTAACTTCAAAAAGTTAGTCTTAGATATATTTCTGAGTCTAAGCATGACCATATAGCTCTTTAATTATCCAATCCACAAACACCCCTTAATTTGCACTATGCGTTTTTATACTTTTAATTAGTTTTTGTGCTCTTTTTTTTATTATTCATGGGAAAGGGGAGTTAAAACCTATTGCTAAACATAACAATAAAAGGTTTTGAGTTATTCACTAACCACAATTTTATTGATTTGCTTGCAGAGGGCTAGTTACATCTATGACACCACCCGGGGTAGCTAAGGCCATTAAATTGACTGCTTATTAGACTGTTTGTAATAATCCCAAAAACACCCCATCATCGCACAATAAGCTAATATCGGACAACTAATTTGCTATACTTGGAGTTTTCTTTGGATTCACGTGAAGTGTTTGCTTCGACGTTATAATGAAGGCCTAGTCACATCTTTTTGTTTGTTTATTAGTTTTCATACCTCAAATGTTCTTTAAACTATACCCTTCTTAGTTTTCGCTATATCCATGGAATGAAATTTAATTAATCGATGTTTTAAGTTTCATTGTTTTATGTTGCTGCATCTTGATGAATGTGCAAAAGATGAGCAGAAACAAAGACACAAGCATTAAAGTGAAAGTCTTTAAAGTTTAACTGATTCAGTATCACTAGCTGTTTAAAAATAATTAATACATTTCGGATTGGCACAGATATGTACATACAAAAATTTCCAGTAACCTCATTTTTACAAAGCCTTTGCAAAAGTAAATCCATATTTGTTACTTTCGTACAGTTAGCTGGTCAAATATGCTTTTGTGACTCTGCTCACGTCATACTATATTGCCTTTGAACATGCAATGGCACTTGTTTTGAGAGATTAGCGAGTCGAACTAACACCCATTTTCATGGCATATTGTAGTTTATATTTATTGACTATGGTATTTATTTACGTATCTGTAACTTTGTGAAGACTAGAGTTTGAGAGATTAATCCTTCACTCTCATTTGTTCAAGAGATCGATTACGTTTACAATTTTTTCTATCAAAGATAACATTGATAAGTTCCGTTAGTTAGTGCTTCGATTTAACAGCAAAAAATATATTAAATCCAAATATCGTAAAGAATTTTAATTGCCGTATTCCAGCATTATTTATTTCGCTTTTGTTTTTGTCAGGAACATTGACCACGAATCATCTTGTGTACATAGTTATTGGAAGTCTACGAAGTTCTTTCAAGTATATGAAGTATTATACCAGTAGCCATTTGATTCAACTATACAAATTTAGGTTGCTTCAATCTTTTTAGCATATTAGATTTTTTTAATGTTTGTATTTATTAATGGATATCTTCGAGATTTTCTTGGCCTATATGGCAATCTAGAATTTATGTTTATGCTTATGCCATTGGTACAAATTATAGTGATTGCAAGACAACTTACTTAAATTCATGGATGTGTATACATATCATGATATTTGCTTTTTCCATCGTAAACCACATACACAAAATCAAGCAGGACAAACCCTTAGTGATATAAACGAGTACAAGGTTAACCACATCTCGAAAAACCGAAATAAAAAAACCGAAATAAAAACGCCCGATGCGTTGGAAAAATATCAGGCCCCCCGCAATGAGCGGGATATGATGCTTGTTATGGTGCAATTGCCATGGTCTTCATGTATATATTATATTCTAACCGGATGGTTGCACGCCCATACGAATAATCCCGGGCTCCACTAGAGAAAGCCATATCAAAAGTAATATAGATCGATACTTTTGGGTATTCTAGACGCATCACGATACATAAGATCATTTTAAGAACCTCTTTCAATGACACATGTTTTGTTACTGTTCAAAAAGCCTCAAAGTATGTATTTTAAAATATTGGTTTGTACTGTCTCTCTTATAACATAAACTTGAAACTTGAGAAATAATACTCCTAAAAATTTAATTAGCACTACGTAATTTCCTAAAATCGAAAATACCTAATTACCCAAACGAATAATGAGTTACTGACAACTTAACTAATTCATTTAATCGAGAGAGAATGAGTTTTTTTAGATCCTTTCAAGCATTCCTTGATAGAAAGATAAATCCTATTTATTATTCAAGATTTTATTTTAAGCAAACAAAAAACGAGTATAAAGACATACATAATGTGATTGTATAAAGTCTTTCAGTTGTGCACGATTTATGGCCGGGCCAGGCCAAAGAAAAGGACGAACCGAAAACCAAAAGTAGCCGAAACCTCTGACTTCAGACCGAACCAATTATCACTTGGTTGGTCTCGGTTTCGGTTAAGTCGGCATGGACGGCCCGGTTTTTATACTCGTTTTCGTGCAGTTCTTTTACCCTTTTGAAAGTTCCTTTTATATCCCGCGCAGTTTTTATACCCGTTCTCGTGTCTACGGTCTATGGTCCATAGATTATGAAATAAACTGTGTGTCTACGGTCTATGGTGGTCCATAGATTATGAAATAAACTGTATGCATACACTTGCGCCGTACACAAACGGCGTGAAATCGTATGTCTACCATCAGGTTGGTTCCACCGGTTTGACATTTTTTTCTTCTTTTAGTTTTGGACCGACAAAAAAAGAACGGATCAGTAAGGCTCGGTTCAGGCTGGTGCAAATGTTTGTTCAATTCTTCGATTCTCATGCTCATCCCCATTCACCTAAGAGTTTAGTAAATTCAGAAGTTTTAGCTTACTCAATATGGTACTCTTTTAAGTTTTAACCAAGTTCATTTAATCTGGCATGTCCACTGTTTTAATGTAAGTCATTCAATATTATTTGATCATGCTCATATAAGAGAACACGGGGTCGCAACGAGCCCATTATATTTCTTGTACTATTTTAAGTAACTCTGATGCTACTTAAATCCACAAGTCGGGGTCGGCCACGTCTTAAATGCATAAATCTTCATGCCAGACTAGTACGTAGTATTATTTTCCACAGAGGAGCCACCCATGACCTATCACGATCTAATATTATGTTCTACAGAAAGTGTAATTGCAGAGGATGATCACCAATGAACGTGTTTCTCCATGAAGAGTGTATGTAGGAAGAGAAACTACTCATTTGACATTTACAAGTCGAAGATTGTTTGGTTTTTGGGACAGATTCATCCTCTTTTATTTTTAGAAAATCAAAGCTTGTACTAATATCTCCAACATATGTAGGCAAGATGGGAGATTCAACCGGGCTATGTAACAGCTCAAAACGAGTCAGTTTCTAGTACTAGTCAAATCGAGTTGGATTGGCAGAGGTACACGTGGATTACTTACATCAATAATAACTTCAGTACAGTAGAATAAATATCCAAAATTTTGAATCAGACAACTTATCATGGGATTTTCTATCAGGCCGTCTCATTTGTCTCGTTCTCTTTTTATCTTATTTTTTGTTGTATCACTCATTTGATCATCTAAGACAAATGACTTCCAAAGGCCAAATCAAACCATTTATTAGTAAATGTACCTAAATGCAAATCTAACAAAATTGGGTAAGCTCTATCTACATTAGGGATTGTTATACAGTTCTGTCTTCTACGACGTAAAGCTTCAAAAAAAATCACGCTATAGCGCGCTATAGCCCGCCATATCGCGCTTTATTGCACGCTACGCCTCAAGACGACGGCTTGACCTGTTTCGTAACGTGGAGGCCACGCCTCGCGCTATAGCGCGCTTTTTAGAACCTTGGGTATAATTGAAAATTTTCCATGTAGGAATGCCTAAATTAAATTGCAATGTAACCTCTTCAGATACTATCATTAGACCAAATTACCATCTTCTGGTTTGGTTTGTACCAATATGATGAGCCAGGTAGCAAATTGAATTATATATGGAATAATGAATTGATTTTGGTTGATAACACCTAGTCCAATGGCCATACAGATCAGCTGTAAGAAGTTGGCTTAACATGAAACAGGCATTACAAGAAAAAAAGGCTTTAATGACGAATGTATAATCGTCACTATTCGAGGAAAATTCGTCACTAAACCAGTTTAATGACGAAAATCGAAGTCGTCACTTGTCGTCACAATAGCTCTGTCACAAATTTATTAGTGACGAAATTGAATTCGACACTAAATTAATGACGAACTAAAGTCTTCATTTAAGGGTGTGTGACAACCAGTTTTGCCTTTCAATTTCATCACTACATCGTTTATAATCGTCACTATTTGACAAAATCAGTGACGAAACAAAGTGTCACTTTTTGACTCAACCTAACGGCAGTCACAGATCCTAATTGTCAAACCACTTTTCCTTACAATATTGTTAATGTTGATACAACTCACGAGCCCATTAATACCCCTTCCAAAACCAAACTTAAAGTCCATAACAATAGAACTAGTCTCTCAAGAAGCCCAAAATGCAATAACATCAGTAGGCGTTCATCCTCTGTACCTGTCAACACTTCTAAAGTCAAACTTGATGGTAACCCAAGAAAGAAAAGATTCAAGTCTTTAAGATTAATCATCGACCATATTTTTGGTGTGAGAGTGAGAGGGTGTGCCACTCAGTCTAGAAAATCACAAGGAAAACCAAAGAAATGTCCCATTATCACCTCTCAAACCGCTTTTGTGATTCCGTTACACTATCTGATTCATTTTCCAATATTCAAAGGTGTAACTTGAGGATCCTCTCAGAACCCCCTATGGTTACAGGTTCAGTTTCTCATGAAGTTGATAATACAATCCTTGTTGGTAATCAAATCGGCTTCAATATGAATGGTAAAGAGAGTGATGTACAACACATCCTAGCCAATGGTGATCACACCTTAGATCCATGAATATTCTTTCTCTCAATATTAGAGGTGTTCGGGAGGACCACAAAAAGAGTTGGATTAAAAGATTGTGTTTCGAACACAAGGTGAATTTCTTAGGCATTCAAGAGACTATGACAGGTAATATTAATCGATTCACAATTCAATCTTTTTGGAATAGCAGTTCTTTTGATTTTGTGTGTAACAACTCTATTGGCAAATCAGGAGGTATCCTTGCGGTATGGGATACATCTTGTTTCTCTTTAATCGACTCTTTGGAAGGAAACGGTTTCCTTGCTCTTCTAGGAAACTGGTGTAACATTGAATCTTCTTGTCTTATCATTGTTGTGTATGCTTCACAAGATTACCGAGAAAAGAAGAAACTTTCACAGGTCATCACTTTCCACAATACATTCACTATTCTTTTAGGCGACTTTAATGAAGTTAGATCCGAATCAGAACGTACGGGAACTATATTTGATCCAAGAGGGGCTGCCAAGTTCAATGATTTTATCACCATTGCGGACCTTTGTGAACTTCCTATGGGAGGGAAACGGTTCACTCGAATGAATAACCTCGGTTCAAAACTTAGCAAAATCGATCGTGTACTCATTTCTAATCATGTCATTCAAAGATGGCCCAATTCCCATGTATTTGCTCTTCCAAGAGAATTCTCTGACCACACTCATATTTGTGAGGAGACACATGCTCGTACTCTTTGGAACAAACTTGAACAGTTATATGCTCGAAAAACTGGAAATAACAAGTTGTTCTTAATCAAGCAAATGATGAGATTAAAGTACACTGATGGGTCTCCTATTACTGATCACTTAAATGCCTTTCAGGGTATTATAAATCAGCTTGCAGGTATGGGTATCAAGTTTGAAGATGAGATTCAAGGCTTGTGGCTTCTTGGTACTTTACCGGATACTTGGGAGACTTTTAGGACATCTTTGTCCAACTCTGCACCAGATGGTGTTATCACCATGGAATTGGCTAAAGGCAGTATTCTGAATGAAGAAACGAGAAGAAAGTCACAGGGTTCTTCTTCACAGTCAGATGTCTTGGTCACAGAAAGGCGGGGGAGAAGTCAAAGCAGAGGCCCGAGTAACAGAGGTAATCATCGTAGTAGTTCCAGCAAAGGAAAATTTGCTGATGTTGAATGTTATCATTGTCATAAAAAGGGGCACACGATGAAGTTTTGCAGACAGTTGAAAAAAGAGAACAAGAAGAAAAACTACAACAACCAGAAGAACAAACACAAGAAAGATGATGATGGTGATGACAATACTGAAGTAAATACCACCACAGATGAGTTCTTTGTTTGTTATGATTATGATATGGTCAACCTTGCTAATGATGATTCGAGTTGGATTCTTGACAGTGGTGCTACGTGCCATGTTGCAACACGAAAAGATTATTATTCATCTTACACACCAGGTGACTTCGGTGTTGTTAGGATGGGTAATACTGGGCTATCAAGGATTGCTGGTATTGGAGATATTTGCTTGAAGTTTGACACGGGGATGGAATTGGTTTTGCATAATGTAAAACATGTCCCAGATATGAGACTCAATATTATCTCAACAGGTCTTCTTGATGAAGATGGTTACCACAACAGTTCTGGTAATGGTTTGTGGAAAGTAACACTCGGATCCTTGATTGTGGCAAGAGGAAAAAGGGAATCCAAGTTATACATGACTCATCCGAAGATATCCAAGAGCATTGTCAATGCTGTAGACAATGATGATATGACCGAGTTATGGCATAAGAGACTTGGTCACATGAGTGAAAAGGGGATGTCTATTCTTTCTAAGAAGAATGTGTTATCTGGTGTGCATGATATCAACTTGAAAAAGTGTTCTCACTGTTTGGCAGGAAAGCAAACTAGACTTGCTTTTAAGAGTCGTTCTCCTTTCAGAATGGAGAACATACTTGATCTGGTACATTCCGATGTTTGTGGTCCCATGAAGACTAAAACACTTGGTGGGTGTTCATATTTTGTCACTTTCATCGATGATCACTCAAGAAAGGTTTGGGTATATACCTTGAAGACTAAAGATCAAGTATTGGATATGTTTAAGCAGTTTCATGCTTTAGTTGAGAGGCAGACAGGGAAGAAACTTAAATGTATTCGAACTGACAGTGGAGGTGAATACATTGGCCCCTTTGATGCTTATTGTAAAGAGCATGGAATTCAGCATCAAAAGACTCCACCGAATACATCACAGTTAAATGGCTTAGCAGAGCGGATGAATAGAACTTTGGTTGAGAGAGTCAGATGCTTGCTTTCACATGCAGGGTTGCCTACTTCTTTTTGGGGTAAGGCTTTTAATACGGCGGTACATGTTATTAATCTAACCCTTTGTATTCCTTTGCATTTTGATGTTCCTGACAGGGTTTGGAGTGCCAAAGATGTTTCATACCGTCATTTATGAGTTTTTGGAAGCAAGACATCTGTGCATATTCCCAAAGATAAAAGATCAAAACTTGATGTGAAGGGTAAGCCATATGTGTTCCTCGAGTATGGTCAAGATGAATTTGGGTACTGGTTGTATGATCCAGTTCAAAAGAAACTCGTTCGTAGCCAAGATGTAGTGTTTGAGAAGATCTAACTTTGAAAGATGTCGAGAAGGCTGAGAGGGAGACAATTCCTCAACATAATGATGATCTTATTGACTTGGATCTGGTTCCTCCTAAATATTTTGACTCACAGTTTGGAGATGATATTCAAAATGATGAAGAATACTATGAAGAACAGGATGCTGATGATGTTGATGCTCAAGAGCAACCAAACTTAGATGAAGACGTTCATCCTGAGTTACCAGTACCTGATATGCCACTATTCCTTCCGCTTAGGCGGTCTACTAGAGATCATCATCCTTCCACACGCTATTCTGCACATGAGTATGTTTTACTTACTAATGGGGGAGAGCCCGAGTGTTATGCAGAAGCTATGGAAGATGAACACAAAAAAGAATGGTTTGAAGCCATGTAAGATGAGATGAATTCCTTGCATGAGAACAATACCTTTGAGTTGGTGAAGCTGTCTAAGGGCAAGAGAGATTTGAAAAACAAATGGGTTTACAAATTCAAGACTGAAGAACATACTTCTAGACCGAGGTACAAGGCCAGATTGGTGGTTAAAGGTTTCAGTCAAAAAAGAGGTATTGATTTTGATGAGATTTTCTCTCCGGTTGTGAAGATGGGATCAATTCAAGTTGTTCTTGGTTTGGCGGCTAGCCTCGATCTTGAGGTGGAGCAAATGGATGTTAATACAGCTTTTCTTCATGGTGATCTGGATAAAGAAATCTACATGTAGCAACCTGAAGATTTTCAGGTTAAGGGGAAGGAAGGCTACGTGTGTAGACTTTAGAAAAGTTTGTACGGGTTGAAGCAAGCACTGAGACAGTGGTACAAGAAATTTGAGTCGGTCATAGGGAAGCAAGGCTACCGAAATACTTCTTCGGATCACTGTGTTTTCTTTCAGAAGTTTGGTGATGATGACTTTATCATCTTGTTGCTATATGTTGATGATATGCTGATTGTTGGCAAGAACATTGGAAGAATTGCCCAATTGAAGTGAGATTTGAGCAAGTCTTTTTCTATGAAAGACTTGGGGCCAGCAAAACAGATTATTGGCATTCGGATTTTCCATGATAGAGGTGCCAAGAAGTTGCATATATCACAAGAGCAATATATTGAGAAGGTGATATGCAAGTTCAACATGGATAAAGATAAAGTGGTTAGTTCCCCTCTTACTACCAACTTTAAGCTAACTGATAAAGATTACCCCTCTTCCAAGAAGAATATTGAAAAGATGGATAGAGTTCTATATGCCTCAGCGGTTGGTAGCTTGATGTATGCTATGGTGTGTACAAGGCCGAATTTAGCTCATGCAGTTGGTGTTATCAGTCGGTTCCTGTCAAATCCAGGTAATAAGCATTGGGAAGCTGTTAAATGGATATTTAGATATCCGCAAGGTACTTCCAAATTGGGTATTACATTTAGAAATGGGAAACCCATGCTTGTTGGTTTTACAGACTCATATATGGATGGAAATAAGGACAACATGAAATCCACTTCTGAATATTTGATAACCTTTGTAGGGGGAGCAGTTTCATGGCAATCTAGATTGCAAAAGTATGCGTCATTGTCTACAACAGAGGCTGAGTATATGGCAGCAACGGAAGCGTGCAAAGAACTATTGTAGTTGAAAAGGTTTTTGCAAGAACTTGGTTTCAAGAAACAACGTTATGCGGTTCTTTGTGACAATCAAAGTGCTATTCACCTTGCTAAGAATTCGATGTTTCACAAAAGAACAAAACATATTGATATCCGTTATCATTGGATTAGAGATGCCATTGAAGATGGTATGTTTGAACTTAATAAAGTTCATACGGATGATAATGCCTCCGATATGTTGACAAAGGCTGTAGCAAGAGAAAAGTTGAAGGTGTGTTGCTCGATCGCCGGGATGGCGAACTCATCCTCATAGGCAGAAAAGGGGGAGATTTGTTGGGTATTTTTTTCTTAGCCCATGAGGATTAATAGCCCAACACATTGAGGCCCATCTTAGGTCTATTTAAGGACTCTTATTATTGTGGTTAGCAGTAAGATGTGTGAAGAGTTGTGAGGAGAAGAAAATAAAAGAAAAGAAAGAAGATTTTCGGAGTAATATATCACCCAAATCCAACTAGAGTGTTTTTATGATCTTCGGAGATTGCATCGTTGGATCGTCATGATTTTCGTATTGTAGCTTCCTGACATCGAGAGGAAGGTTCTGACCATTGGGATTTTGATTTTGAGGCCTGGAAGTCCGTTTTCATACCTTGGCAGATTGCATCTTATTTGGTGATATTTTTCCTTTCTTGTTCTTTGATTGTTGCCATATATCTTGATGCTTGATTCCAAGATTATGATGTTTGTTGTATACCTCTAGTGTTATCTAGAGAAGACCTTGTGTACCTCTTCTCGTTGATAGTGAATTTAAGCGGCACTCGGTGTCCCGTGGTTTTTACCCGTTTTGGGGTTTTCCACGCTAAAAGTTTGATGTTCTTGCTGTGTGTTTGATTACATTTTTTATCTGCCATTTTGGGGCTGATTTAAGACTGTTAGGGGCTGATTAGAGTTGTTTTAGTTTTCCCTATTTGTTTGCATCCTCATAGGTTCATACGGGTTTGGGTAAGTGGTGTCAAACGAAGGTTTTGCTTCCGCAATTGTGTTTATACCGTTGTGACCCATTGTTCTTAACTGTCATATTAGGCTTTATGTGGGAGCCGTAAATCAATTCCAAAGGGTTTATTAAATTTGTGGTAAAACTCATATTGAGGCCATGTTGTGTAAACTAGTGTATTTAATTATATTGTGATACAAATGTGTTTTGCTTGATGTTTTTGCATGACCATGTACTATGTACTTTTAGACAAGACAAAGCTCAAACATTAATAAAACTTGCAGATAGGACTATTTGCATAGACAGGTTTGCGGTATATTAGCAATGGTTGATGATAATGTTTTGAACCATATTTGTGAGGAGACACATGCTCGTACTCTTTGGAACAAACTTGAACAGTTATATGCTCGAAAAACTGGAAATAACAAGTTGTTCTTAATCAAGCAAATGATGAGATTAAAGTACACTGATGGGTCTCCTATTACTGATCACTTAAATGCCTTTCAGGGTATTATAAATCAGCTTGCAGGTATGGGTATCAAGTTTGAAGATGAGATTCAAGGCTTGTGTTCTTGGTACATTACCGGATACTGGGAGACTTTTAGGACATCTTTGTCCCAACTCGCACTAGATGGTGGATATTCACCATGGAATTGGCTAAGAGGCGGTATTCTGAATCAAGAAACAAAGAAAGTCACAGGTTCTTCTTCCCAGTCCAGATGTCTTGGTTACAAAAGGCAGGGGAAAGTCAAATTAGAGGCCCCAAGTAACAGAGGTAATCATCGTAGTAGTTCCAGCAAAGGAAAATTTGCTGATGTTGAATGTTATCATTGTCATAAAAAGGGGCACACGATGAAGTTTACAGACAGTTGAAAAAAGAGAACAAGAAGAAAAACTACAACAACCAGAAGAACAAACACAAGAAAGATGATGATGGTGATGACAATACTGAAGTAAATACCACCACAGATGAGTTTTTTGTTTGTTATGATTATGATATGGTCAACCTTGCTAATGATGATTCGAGTTGGATTCTTGACAGTGGTGATATGTGCCAAATGTGCCAGGTTTACAACTCGAAAAGATTATTATTCATCTTACACAACCATGTAACATCGGTGTTGTTTATAGGATTGGTAATATTGGCTAATCAAAGGATTGCTTGTGGTATTGTAGGATAATTGCTTAAAATTTAACACGGGGAAGGAATTTGGTTTGCATAATGTAAAACAAGTCCCAGATACGAGACTCAATATTATCTCAACAGGTCCTTCTTGATAAGATGGTTACCATATGTACAATCTGTAAGGTTTTGGATGGAAAGTAACACTCGGATCCTTGATTGTGGCAAGAGGAAAAAGGGAATCCAAGTTATACATGACTCATCCAAAGATATCCAAGAGCATTGTCAATGCTGTAGACAATGATGATATAACCGAGTTATGGCATAAGAGACTTGGTCACATGAGTGAAAAGGGGATGTCTATTCTTTCTAAGAAGAATGTGTTTAATGGAAGCGCATGAATCAACTTGAAAAAGTGTACTCACTGTATTGGTCAGAAAGCAGAACAATACTTCTTTTTAGAGTCTCTCCTTCAGAATAAGAACATACTTGATCTGGTACATTCTAATGTTTGTGGTCCCATAAAGACTAAAACACTTGGTGGGTGTTCATATTTTGTCACTTTTCACGATGATACTCTCAGAAAGGTTTGGGTATATACCTTCAAAGACTAAAGATCAAGAATTGGATTTTTAAGCAGTTTCAATGCTTTAGTTTTGAGAGGCAGACAGGGAAGAAACTTAAATGTAATCGGAACTGAGAATGGGAGGTGAATACATTGTGTCCCTTTGATGCTTATTGGTAGAGAGCATGAAATTCAGCATCAAAATACTCCACCGAGAAGAAACCACAAGTTAAATTGCTTACAGAGCGGATGAATAGAAAAATTGGTTAATAGAGTCAGATGCTTGCTTTTACATGCGGGCTACCTCTTCTTTTGGGTGAGCTTTGAATAATGCCGGTACAAGGTTATAATCTAACCCCTCCCTTGGTTCCTTTGCGTTTTGAATGTTCCTGACAGGGTTTGGAGGCAGCAATGATGTTTCATAACCATCATTTTACAGATTTTTGTATGCAAGCATTTGTTGCATATTCCCAAAGATGAAAGATCAAAGCTTGATGTGAAGACTAAGCCATGTGTGTTCCTCGGGTATGGTCAAGATGAATTTGGGGTTACAGGTGTATGATCCAGTTTTAAAAGAAACCGTTTGTACCGAGAGTAGTGTTTTAGGAAGATCTACTATGAAAGATGTTGGAGAAGTCTGAGAGGGAGACATTCCTCAACATAATGATGATCTTATTGACTTGGATCCGGTTCCTCCTAAACATTTGACTCACAGTTTGGAGATGATATTCAGAATGATGAAGAACATGATGAAGAACAGGGCGCTGATATGTTGATGCTCAGAGCAACCAATACTTAGATAAGATGTTCTCTGAGTTAACTAGTACCATGATATTCCACCATTCCTTCCGCTTAGTCTCTCTACTATAGATCATCATCCTTCCACCACGCTATATGCACATGATATTTTTTATACTTACGTATGGGGGGAAAGCCCGAGTGTTATGCAGAAGCTAGGAAGTATGAATACAAAAAAGAATGGTTTGAAGCAAGGAAGATGAGATTGCATTACTTGCATGAGAACAATACATTTGATTTGGTGAAGCTGCCTAAGGGCAAAAGAGCATTGAAAAAACAAATGGGTTACAAATTGAAGATTGAAGAACTACTTCTAGGACCGAGGTACACAGGTCCAGATTGGTGTTAAAGGTTTTCAGTCAAAAAGAGGTATTGATTTGGATTGAAATTTCTCTTCGATTGTGAAGGATGGGATCAATTCGAGTTTCTTGGTTTTGGCCGGCTAGCCTCGATCTTGAGGTGGAATCAAATGGATTTCGAAGACAGCTTTTTCTTCATGGTGATCTTGAATAAGATACTACATGGAGCAACCTGAAGGTTTTTCAAATTAAGGTGAAGGAAGACAACGTGTGTATACTTTCAGAAAATTTGTACATAGTTGAAGCAAGGCCCGAGACAGTGTACAAAAGGAAATTGAGTCGGTCTAGGAACAAGGCTACGAAAAGATTCTCAGATCACTGTTTTTCTTTACATAATTTGGTTAGGATGACTTTATCATCTTGTTGCTATATGTTGATGACATGCTGATTATTGGCAAACATAGGAAGAATTGCCCATTGAAGCGAGATTTGAGCAAGTCTTTTTTCGATGAAGACTTGGGGCCAGCAAAACAGATCATTGGCATAAAATACGAATTTTCCGTGATAAAGGTGACAAAGAAGTTGCATATATTCCAAGAGTGAATAAATTGAGAAGATGATATGCAGGTCAACATGGATGAAACTAAAGAGTGGTTGTTCACTCCTCTTACTATCAACTTTAAGCTAACAGATAAAGATTGGCCCCTCTTCAAAAAGAAATTGAAAAGATAAGATAGAGTTCCATATGCCTAGGTTGGTTGGTAGCTGATGTATTATGGTGTGTACAAGGGCCAGAATAGCTCATGCAGTTGGTGTTGTCAGTTCGGTTTCCTGTCCAATCCTGTAGATGAAGTCATTGGGAAGTTTTGTTAAATGGATATTTAGATTTCTGCGAGGTACTACCAAATTGGGTATGCACATTTGGGAAAATGGAAACCCATGCATGTTGCTTTTCACAGACTCAGATAGTGGCTGGAAAATAAGACAACAGAAATCCACTTCTGGATATTTGATGACCTTTGCAAGGGGAGCAGTTACATGGCAATCTAGATAGTAAAAGTGTGTGGCCATTGTCCTACAACTAGAAGTTGAGTATATGGCAGTACGAAGCGTAAAAAGAAACTATTAGTGTTTGAAAAGTTTTTTGCAAGAACTCTTCGTTCAAGCAACAACATTATGCGGTTCTTTTATGACAATCCAAAGTGCTAGTTCACCTTGCTAAGAATTCGATGTTTTCACAAAAGAACAAAACATATTGATATCTCCTTTATCATTGAAATTAAGATGGCCATTGAAGAAGTATGTTATTGAACTTAATAAAGTTCATACGGATGATTAATGCCTCCGATATGTTGACAAAGGCTGTAGCAAGAGAAAAGTTGAAGATGTGTTGCTCGATCGCCGGGATGGCGAATTCATCCTCATAGGCAGAAAAGGGGGAGATTTGTTGGGTATTTTTTCTTAGCCCATGAGGATTAATAACCCAACACATTGAGGCCCATCTGGGACTATTTAAGGAACTTAATATTCTGGTAGCAGTAAGATATGTGAAAAAGTTTGAGGAGAAGAAAAAACAGAAAAGAAAGAGATTTTCGGAGTAAGATATCACCCAAACCCAACTGCATGTTTTTCCGATACGCGGAGATTGCACCGTCGGATCGTCACGATTTTCGACATATGCTCCTGGTCATCGAGTGAAGGTTCTGGACCCGTTGGATTTTGATTTGGAGGCTGGAAGTCTATTTCATATACTGGGCAGATTGCATCATATTTGTGATATTATCCTTTCTTGTTTCTTTTAATTGTTGCATATATCTTGATGCTTATTCCAAGATTATGAAGTTTGTTGTATACCCCTTAGTGTTATCTAGAGAACGAACATTGTGTACCGTCATCCTCGTTGATTAGTGAATTTAAGTGGCACAGGGTCTCGTGGTTTTTAACCGTTTTAGAGGTTTTCCCACGCTAAAAGTTGGTGTTCTTGCGTGTGTTTGATTACATTTTTTATCTCTATTTAGGGCTGATTTTGAGACTGTTAGGGCTATTAGAGTTTTTTATTTTCCCCTATTTGTTTGCATCCTCATAGGTTCATACGGGTTTGGGTAAGTGCTGTCAAACGAAAGTTTTGCTTCCGCAATTGTGTTTATACCGTTGTGACCCATTGTTCTTAACTGTCATATTAGGCTTTATGTGGGAGCCGTAAATCAATTCCAAAGGGTTTATTAAATTTGTGGTAAAACTCATATTGAGGCCATGTTGTGTAAACTAGTGTATTTAATTATATTGTGATACAAATGTGTTTTGCTTGATGTTTTTGCATGACCATGTACTATGTACTTTTAGACAAGACAAAGCTCAAACATTAATAAAACTAGATATGCATTTGATTTGCTGATGTGTTGTGAAAATTATGTTTAGACATGTGGGCGCAGTTGTGTGATGTAAAACATAGTTTTTGATATAATTTGTCGATGGATACTTTGTTACTTAAGTGTTCCATTTATGGATTCAAATGATTTGTTCTTATCTAGTTGCGATTTTGAAACAAATTAAATGGTCTTGAGACTTTTATAATTAAGACATAAGAGCATTAAGTTTAACACAAAATGATTGAGATAGACTTGTGTTACTTAACTGTGTGGAATCCAAGTTTAAGAAGAAACTTTGTGTGAACCAAGTGGCGTCGAGTAACATTCCTAGCACTAGCATGATGGCTATTGCTCATATTCCATTTGAAACGTGTGTTCTGATATATATGTTTTTAAGTTGCTTTTAATGGTTTACTTTCTACAACATGTCTTTTGTTTTGTTCAAATTCTATAGAATTGCAAAATATTGCTGCACAAAGGATTTGTTCAACAAACTGATTGTTAAACTTAATAGTGGTTTTATGATAATGTGAGATTTTGTAAAACAGGAGACCAATATTTTAGTTCTAGTTCACGAAATTTAATGAGACAGTGACATAGTTGAAATAATAAGTGTTTATCTCAACATTGTGTTAAATTGTGAATTATAAGTTTGAGAAGAAACTTTTATATTGCTTCGCAAAGAGAAAATTTGACTTATAAAATTTCAATTTAAAGTGTGATTGAACCAAATGTAAATATTTATCTATGAACCGTGGGACAATAAATTTAAGAGTTAAGTACATTTTTGGTCCTTGTGGTTTGTAGCGATTTCACTTTTGGTCCAAAAATCAAATTTTTTTTGCTTTTGGTCCGAATTTCAAGTTTCGTTTCACTTTTGGTCCGAATTTCAAGTTTCATTTCAAGTTTCGTTTCACTTTTGGTCCGAATTTCAAGTTTCGTTTCACTTTTGGTCCGAATTTCACAGTTGGAAATGGACCGAAAGTGAAACTTTTTTTAATTTTGGACGAAAAGTGAAATCGCTACAAACCACAAGGACCAAAAATGTACTTAACTCTAAATTTAATATTAAGATTTGTAGTACGGGTTCATAACGAGGAAAGTGATTACCTCATGCGTATTCTATTAGAGGAGTTTTGTATGTGTTGTTTCATGTGTATGTAATTGATGTAAAATGGGTGACCTGGTAAGCAACATGAGGTTGAAACTGTCACCCTATGTCCCTTAAATTGGATAGAATTATGATTATAATTGATCACTATGATCATGATTGTAAAACAGGAGACCAATATTTTAGTTCTAGTTCACGAAATTTAATGAGACAGTGACATAGTTGAAATAAAGTTCACAAGTTGGTGGATCGTTAAACTCATACACAATACGTTGATTCTTGAATGTGCAAGAAACAAGTGTGTAATTACGCTTCAAGATGGAAGTTGTGTTATTTGCCTAGTCGTGGAAATAAAAGGAGGTTAAGTGGAATAGAGACTTAATTACTCAATATTATGTTGTTTATGAAATTCTAGATAAAACTGAGAATGGCCATTAGTGACACGTTCGTCAAGTGAACTAGAAACTTGATTGTGACACCACTAAGACTCTGACGAGAGACTTAGTGAGTGTTTGTGATGAGATCGATAAGCATTGTAGTAACTTATCAAAATTTCTCCTTTAAGCCTCTGACGAGAGACTTATTGAGAGATGCTAGAGACATGAGTCTAAAACCATATGTGAATCGGTTAGTGATGGAAACACAACTTGAAAGTAGTGCTCCTACCTCTCAAGTTTAATGGGTAATAACGAAGTCATTAATTGTTAGAAGGTGCTATCGATAAAATTGACTCATGTATTAGCTTATATAGCACGTCGTTGTCGAGAAAGGATGAGATTGTTCTCTTAACAAAGCTTTTTGTGGCGTCTTAGCAACAAAGATGTTAGAGTAGCTTTGCTTATATCACATAGAGGTGGTGCCGCCTTGAATAGAAAGTTTGTGGTTTCTTTCTTAGAGGGTCATGAATCAGGATTAAACGCATGGCCATATTAGCGCTCAGTGAGAATGCATTGGTTATGATGGGAAGTGTGTAGAAGTGTGTCGGTGAAGTCACAAGGTTTGTGGTTTAATCTTCGGACACCATCGAATCGATTTCACTTTGCATACTTCGAGTAACGGGGTTTAATCGTAATGACACCTTCGTGACACAACCTATTAGAGTATTAGAAAACTATCCAACCTGGTGGGGGAATGTTGGAACTTTGTGAGTGTTGACGTATAGTATGGCCCGACCCATTTATACGGTTATGGGCTTACCCATTTACTACTGCTACTGGGCTAGCGGGTCGCGGTCACGGACACTATTTGGGCCGCGGGCGCTAGAACGTAGCGCCAACACGTGTGCCTTACCGTTAATAACTCCATGAGCTATTTTAGGAAGAGATAATCTATTTAAATAAGAGATATGTTCGACTTATTTAAATAGGTAAGATGATCCCGAAGATATTGCCAAATCTTGAAGATATCAAATGAATCTTGGGCCTAAAGATAAGGAAACCCTACAGTACGTAGCCTATAAATATAATACAATTATCATTGATGCAGGGACACACTTTGACACACAATATACACAACAACAACACATTACACACATTATAATCATGATCACTTCATGACTTATAACCCTAATCGTTCTCGATTACCCTCTCAAATCGATTACTTACTCTCACGCCGGAGTCTAATCGTGGGGTCCGTCCCCACGGTAAGGTTAACGGTGTTTTATTCATTGTGCAGGGTTCCTCAACAAATTCACTTGGTATAAGAACAAGGCGCTCCATACCCGAATAGCCGCCTATTCGGGCCAGGTACGATCCGACCGAACTTTTGTATCAACAAGTTGGCGCCATCCGTGGGACACCAAATAAACTATGTTTCTTGCTCTCATATTACCGAAAAGCAAAAATCGGTTTCTAAAGTCGGTAACTCTAAAACCTTCGTTTTTTTATTTTTCACTCGATGCTTTCTGCCATGCGTACAAACTATATGATGCGAATATGATTCTTAATATTTATGTTTTTCAACATAAATACGATGCGAATATGATGCGAATATGTTTTTCACTCTATTAATTAGTAGCATTATACCAATAAAGCTTCTAATTTACCAAATCAATAACCACTATATAAAACAAAAATATGAATGTTATCTTTGGTTGTATGCATATATGATTCTTAAGATTACACATGCGTATATGATTCTTATTTTATGTGAATGTTTTTAATTGGTAACAAATCCGGTCCCCTTCTAACCGGATTCTTAATGATTTACCAAATCCATGCATAAAACTTGAAATCAATTGTGAATCAAACTCTTTAAATACGTAGATATCTTTCGAAGTCTTTAAATGTGTAGATATCTCTTTCCTTAGTTGGAAGTAATACTTAGATACCTTTTATTTTTTAAACTTCGACTCATCCGTGGGATAAAGGACATATGTTTTTCAAAAGCATTATCTTTTTCCTTATTATATAAATCAATTTAATTTTTGTTCAAATTATATGAGTAAACTCGTATAGTATATAAAAAATGTCTATTTTTCGAATGTCACTTTAAATTATTATTTAATTGTTGCTCCGGACACATTAGTCGTAACATTACGCATGACTAAGTCGTACATTTACGCATCAACCAGTCGTAACATTACGCATGTTTTTCGCGCTATATTAATAATAATCTTCCTTCTCCGTGGTCATATATGCATCTTGATGTTAATCCATTTTTCTAATAAACTCTGTCTTTTAACACATGGTTGAGAAACCTTTATAATAAATTCCATGTTCTAAAAGTTCCCCTATTCATTTTAAGCATAATTTATTAAGTTTAACGCTACTAATAAAATACTACTACTTTATTTCTATAAGAAAAAGTATGTGTAGTTGCGTCTTACAGGATAGAGGGATACGCGGCCCTATAATTAGACTATTCTTGGTAGTCTAGTAACCGTGACCTCGACCACGGCCACGGCTACGCCTACTAGACTGGGGGGACATGATGACGCATAGTTCGCCTCCGAGCCTGGATTAATTGCGGAAGGCCCACGTGACGGTTAAGGAGAGAAAATGTTTTCCATTTCGTTTATTCTTAGTAGTCTAGTAACCGTGACCTCGGCCACGCCTACTCGGCCACGGCCACGGCCACGCCTACTAGACTGGGGGGACATGTTACCGTATTGTATGGCCCGACCCATTTTTACGATTATGGGCTTACCCATTTACTACTGCCAACACGTGCGCCTTACCGTTAATAACTCCATGAGCTATTTTAGGAAGAGATAATCTATTTAAATAAGAGATATGTTCTACTTATTTAAATAGGTAAGATGATCCCGAAGATATTGCCAAATCTTGAAGATATCAAATGAATCTTGGGCCTAAAGATAAGAAAACCCTACGGTACGTAGCCTATAAATATAATACAATTATCATTGATGCAGGGACACACTTTGACACACAATATACACAACAACAACACATTACACACATTATAATCATGATCACTTCATGACTTATAACCCTAATCGTTCTCGATTACCCTCTCAAATCGATTACTTACTCTCACGCCAGAGTCTAATCGTGGGGTCCGTCCCCACGGTAAGGTTAACGGTGTTTTATTCATTGTGCAGGGTTCCTCAACAAATTCACTTGGTACAAGAACAAGGCGCTCCATACCCGAATAGCCGCCTATTCGGGCCAGGTACGATCCGACCGAACTTTTGTATCAACAGTGAGTTTGGCTAGTTTCTTTGTATGTCACTTAGAGGAAGATCATTTTGTGAGTATATGAAAAGAAACATTATAATGAGAATTATAATTACATTAAATGCATATGTTGAAACTTTAATGTTTTTTTCCATGTCATGTAGCAGATGGTACATGTTGATGGTGCAACAAATGTGAAACATATGTGTGTGTTTGTAACTGATATGGTCAACGAGAGCAAGAGGTGAGTGGGGTAGAGATGAAACCATCAACCCACACATCCTTAAATCATGGCACCTTTTATCCTTAAATCATGGCACATTTTGGTGATCATGCATATCACCATGATCTCATTCTGGCCCTATAAAAATAGAGATCCTAAACCTCTACTATTAGTGTGAAAGAGAACACATACAACACGCACATATATCGTTCAAAAGATGATACCATGTCTGCTTCTTTTAAGCCTTACAAACTCAATGTTTTCTACTCCGTCAATTTCATTGTGTTGAAATCGTTTGCTGACGATAAGCAACACGAGTCTGCATCAATCTTGGGGTCGTTATGTACGAGGCTTGCAGCGAATCGAGCACGTAAATACCTTTTAAGGACATGGAACTTCTTCCCGTGCTAGACTCTTAATAGGTGTTTCGATCGTGTCATATGATGAAGATAACATACAGGTGAAGGGCTGTTGTTACTTTGCTACTTGAGGTCGGTTCCATCTCGACATGGCAGGTTTATTCATTTTGTATCTAATGTACCTTATCGTTTCGTAGTCGATAATTGCGTGGGTGTATTGGTAGATGTCCACAAAGATTATTAAACAACATGAACCTGATATGACATAATAATATTCTCCAACACATACCACCATTCACCGCCTTTTCTACCACCGTTAAGCACAGTATCTTCACGTGTTTCACTCGTTAACAACCGATTTTGATATTTCGATTGACTTATCAATCGGTAATAAGTGTTCATCATCATCGAATCATGAGTTTTCATCATCAATTATGAATTATGATAGTAAAGATTTATCTATTTTTAATTTTTCTCTATGTAATTTAGATTATGTTAATTTGAATTTTAATATAACTAGTTAATATGTCTTTTTTATTGTTAATGTTGATTTTATGATTTAAATCATTGATCAGTATGTGTATGTTTCATTTGTGTATTTCAGTACTGAATCCTAATTTGATTTTAGAACTATGATATGCAATATGTGATTTTGTTGCTAGATGCAGTTGTTTTTAAACTTAGATGCACTAGTTTTTTTGTTTTTTGTTACTGTATTTAGCTTATGTAGTTTAGTTTTGTTAGTCTTTTTGTGTTTTGTTAATTTTAGTTATGACGTGCTTGATAACATAGTGATGCAGTCGATTATAAACATTAGGGGTGTTCAAAAAAACCGTGAAACCGACGAACCGAGCCGAACCGCTCAATCCGAAACCGAAAAAACCCGAAACCGAAGAAACCGAAACAAAAAAAAACCGAAACCGAAAAAACCCCGCTTATAAGGTTCGGTATTTCGGTTTTTTACTCTTTAATATGCCGCCGGTAAACCGAACCGAACCGTGCATATTATACATGATTATTTTCTAACTAATATTCAAATAATTGTACAAGTATTAACCGATCATTGCAATACTTTTATTGTATAACATACTTTTTTTCGCGTCCGATAAAAGTAAACAATTGTAAAAATCAATGTGTGAAAATGATATGTGATCGAATCAAAACGTCGAGTAATATTTTGTGTTAATACGGTTATATAACAGAATATTTGAATGCAATATTGTAACGAAATCCTTAAGTTTTTATATGACTTTTTAAATTCAACGTCAGTTTTAATTTTACCTAGAAATGACATTTATGTTTCTAGACTAGTTATTTCTTATACGTTAATCTCTATTTAAACGTCAAAACGGTAAACGTTGACCGAACCAGCGGTAACCGCCCACTTCGGGTACCCGCTGTCCGGTTACCCGCCTAGTACGGTTCGGCGACGGATAGTAAAATTAATTACCCGCCCCGCGACGAATATTTTAAATCTTCTAACTAACCGAACCGAACCGCCCCGGGAACACCCCTAATAAACATTGATGCAGTAAGTAAATAAGGCTCCATTAGGTTACACATAGTTTAGGCTTACGTTTCCATTATCAAAATGGGTATAAACTTGACCCATTCTTTTAAATGGGTAAGAATGTGATCCAGTAATCAAAATGGGTTTCTTAATGTTGGAGGAGTTTTTTTTTGTCGAGGAGCTTTTACTGGATCACACTATATCTCCATTTCTTTTGAATTCCCATACCTTTCTTCATGTTTTCTCCAAATAGCGTCCAGTGATCAATGTGTTTTCTCCACAAGAATAGAAAAATATGAAGAAATAATAAAGGTCTTATTCGATAAAAACACATAAAAAAGATTTAAAAAGAAGATTGTACCAATGCACCTTCACACCGACCAATAAGAGGGATGGTGCTTTGAAAACATGGACAAATACATGTACATGTATAATATGCGCACTATCCTTTTAGAAAAATTATTAATACATTGACGACATAATAGTAGTTTTACTTTTGTTGCAAGTTGCCAATTATTGCTTAAAACATCAGCATCATGACCCGAGCAAAAACCTTTTATTAATAGTATAAATCAATAGACGCATCGATGAGACCTTTTTGTAGTTATGTGAGTCACGGATATAACCAAAGAGAGACCTGAGACATCGACAACATGAACCATGAGAAGGAGCATGGCGCTTTCCTTTTTTATATTTTGTATCGACAAAGTTTGGTTCATGTTCTAACGCCATATGCCACAAACAGTAGTTATGGCAGCAACATTATTTTTTGTCGCATAAAGAAAATGGCAGTAGTATTAAGAGTATAATAAATGGCAGTAGCATTGTTAGAGACAAGATTCAAGCCTACCACAAGGATGAAAGATTACAGAACTACAAAAGACTTTATAATATATTTATGTTTGTTATTCAGACTTTAGGATAGTTAATATTTATGTCTGCACTAGAAAGTATGGGTCATATGTGACAAATTCGACCCAATAATATTGTTATGACAGTTATTAGGTATTACAGTTATTTGTTGGTTATTTGTGAAGGGTTGTGTCGTTTCACAAACAGACACAAATGTAATCACACCCTTTCACAACCTATAAATAGATAGGAACATGTAAATTCGAATATTAATTCAAAGTAAATTAAGTTAGTGTTATATTACTGTTTTATTGTTTCACTGCATCTTTTATATCCAAACACCTCTTACAGAAGTTCTAACTATGTCAAGTCACAAATCCCTCTCATCAAAATGGCCAAGGCTCAAAGCGAGCACCTATGGCTTACCCAACAGATACAGTTCCAAAGATTAGATTCCGCGTTTAATTATCTCTGAGACGTCTGAGGTTAGAAGTATATTACTAACCGAACTGAAATCTTCAATGCCTGATAGTAA
>BQNB010042227.1:0-46258 GCA_026074375.1 Tanacetum coccineum | reverse complement strand
ATATATACGAGTATGCAATATCTACTATGGAACTTATACATGGTTTTAAAAAAACCATTCCTACAATTCCGTCCTAGTATAATTTGTATCTTACTAATTGGAATGTCTCATAGTAATTGTATGTTACTAAAAATAGAACTCATACTCTTAAGTTTACTATGTTATCATTAGTAGATACCAAATGAAAAAGTAAATTAAATTTGTCTTTTATGGATTTTGCAAAAAAAACAAAGCAGAAACAAATGCGATTTTTTTCCTAAATTATCAGTTTTAATAACCATAATTTTAATACTCTGAAGTAAGTAAAACTTAACTTTATTATTATTATTATTATTATTATTATTATTATTATTATTATTATTATTATTATTTTATTTTCTTTTGTGAAAAACAAAACTCACTTTTCTTAAGCTATACTACTTTTTTTTTTCTTTTTTTTTTTAACGGCAATTTTTCAATCTCACAACTATATATTTCACGTGCTTTCGGTGATACTTAAACAATAATTTTAAGAAGGGCTACTAAAATTTAAAAGTTACTCCATATATATATAAATAAAAGTTACCTTCAGGATTAACCTTGGCGGTTAATTTCCGTTGACCGGCAAATCTAGAACTAGCTAACGGCTTCTCCCTCACCGGAAAAACAAACTCCGTTTGAACCTTCTCCACCGGTGATTGCCACGTGGACCTCGTTACTTCATATATATCTTGAGATTCATTCACAACAACGACCTCTTTATCATCAACCACCACCGGTTCATCATCAATAACCGGATGTTCAACCTCATACACCACTGTAGACACTTCCGGTAGCGTATTTACATCCTCGTAAACATTAATCATGGGTGGGACAGTGACAGGTGGGAGATGATCCAACGGCTGAGACTGAACCTTTTGGTTGCTGGTGTGATGGAAGCGTGAGGTGGCAGCGATGGTGATGATGATGGTGTTGATGATGACGTAAAGATAAGGTGGACGGAGCCATGAGAGGATGGTGGAATAGAGTAGTGGTATGTCGTTAACTGCGAAGGTTAAGATTAATGGGAATAACATGTTTAGAACTGTGGCTGTTGATAAAACTATCAGAGATGTTAACATGATTCTCAATGAAAGTGTTGTTTTTGATGATGATGAACCCATTTTTATAAAGTTAAAAGTTGTGTATGTGAAAAGTTTGTGTGTGTTGTGTGTTTTTTAAGAATGAAAATCAAGACGATACGAGGTTATATAAAGAGATAGTGTTACATTTGGGTCCCTTTATTTTGATAGAAGTGTTAGTATCTACTATTGAAATAGGCATTTTGCTACTTTGAAGTTTAAGTATCTAAACCTACCAAAGGGTATGTTTGGTATCATAACATAAACACTAGAATACATATGACTCAAACCTGACATCAAACATAAACTAACGTCTAGCTTGACCGCAGACACTTATGTCCCACGCTTTTACAGAATGCATCAGTTCTTCAGTTTAATCATATGCATAATCTTCATAGCCATCATACGTGTTGTAGTCCTCATTTTCTCAGAGACTAGCCTTATTTGCACCATTAGCGTGTTTGGAGGAAGAATAAAATGAGCAGTTTCATCATATACGTCCTCAAGATCAATGTTTTAAAACCTGGGTTTAACCAGTTGAACGTGAACCGGCTCGGAGACCGGACCGGACGTGACCTGGTTTTTACTTGTTTGAGAACAGGATTGAGACGTCGATTTTTCGTTGACCCGGGTCGACCCGGTTTGATAAACCCGGCCGGGTCATGACTTCTTTTTCAAAAAGTTAATAAAAACCTTTATTTTCACAAACTTTTCTAAATTTAATTGACAAGTTAAAGTGGTGATAACAAATATTAGTACAATAGAGTTAAAATTAACTTAAAACACCAACTAATATTGTCTTGTTATAGTCTTATAACTTAAGATTTGCACAATCTTAACTATAATTTTATCGATAAAAAAATTGGATTTCAAAACATTGCTCAACATCACTCTCACTCTCATCTCAGTTACATCCTTAGCAATATTATCTTCATTTCCGGCATTCGAAGTGTCCACATTCTCGAAAACCTTATCTTTTTCATTCAAAGCTGCAAAAGAATCTCTAAGAGTAACCAAATTTATACTATCAGAGTTCACTAGACCCTTATTGCTTGAAGACATGTCCCAATTAGTTGAACCACCCTTCGAAGTTTGGCCCTCTTTAGACGTGGATGCTTCATCTTTTGGCCTCGATACAGGACGGTACATGAATCTTGATTTAGACATGGATGCTCCATCAGAGTTCACAAAATGCTTGTGTGGAAACAAGCAACTAGCATTCTTAATTTTTCTAAACACTCCAAATCAAAATACTACTTCTGCTAGCATCTACGAGCAACTTGGATTTTAACTTATTAATATACAGATATATTACCAAACGCTTTATCAAAACAAACAACTACTACTTCATGCCGCTGCTGCTTACTACTTCTAGCTACCACTATCTTCGCTAAACATACCTCAATTATTATATTCCACAAACAAGAGTTTATTGGATTGGAAGATAATTTTTATGAATGTGTGTTTAGGTATAAGAAATCAGTTAAATAAACGTAGATACAAATAATAGTAATTGTTAATGTGTAGTATATATATTTTTTTAACGGCGGATTTTATTAAGAGACTAGCAAGACGTTAGAAAATTACAAAATAGTAAGAGACGGGTTTTTAACCCAATCTGGCCAGCTAACATTTAACTTACATCGATACCTACACCAAGAAAAAGACCTAGCCACTACATCATCAAATAACGTCGCTTTAAGAGGAGAACTTAAACCGAAAATCAACTTATTTTAGAAATTCCAAAATGTGTAGTATATATATGTGTAAATGAAAATCATTGATAGCAAAAGTTTTATCTTAGATGAAGAAAAGAAAATGTGAGCATAATCGTAGATATAGGAGAGTCTAAGGATGAGCACAGAGCGCGTGTTCCTTAAAAAAACTTGTATTGTGAATAAGTGTAGCCCTTAGAAAAAGTTCATAATACAAGGAGCTAAGCAATTATACGTCAAAAAGCTCCGTCCATCCAAAAGTTCATTCTTTATATTTTTGTTATGATCTCGTATCGATCAAGTATGAGTTTGGTTGGTGGTTTATTAGTCTACGTGTCCCCCTTCTTGCAAGCTAGCTTTTTGAGCGAGTTTTACATTTAGACTTATCAATTAATACGAGAATAGTATGTGATAGGTTCGTATCAATTTATCTCTTTTTTCATATAATGATTTATTTGTTTCTTATAAGATGAAAATTTATAGCATTGAGACTTGCATAGAGGGATGACTATGTTTTTCTTTTTAACAAAGAATCAAAGACTAGGTTTATTGAATGAAGGGGGTGTCATTGCTCATACATAAAGCTTGAGGGTAAAGAAATGCAAGTTTGACTAAAGAACAAAGGAAAGCGAATAAAGGATGGCCGTTGGATGATTTAAACGAGTGATGGCTTTGAAGTTGGTCAACCGTGTGCATCGTATTTACTTGGCTTGCTCCATATCATATATATTTATTTGTCACGATTGGATTTTAGACTTTCGGAGTTGATTTGCACACTCAACAAAATAATTAGAATACTCTAATTTATTGTGTTTTGACATTTATACTCTCATACTTACCTTTACATTTTTCACATCTATGAGGGTATAAGTGTCTAAACACATTAAATTAAGTGTGCAACTCATCTTTCTTAGACTTTATTTTAAGGTGCAAAAATTAGTTCACACCCAAAAGGTTTAAATTTCATGTTATCTTTATGTCGTTTTGTTTTAATACAAATAGGATATTTATTTTCTCAGAATCAAAATGTACAGTGCTAATATAGTAATATTTATATAAAGTTAGTAACAATCATGCAGTTAAGCAGGATACAAAGAACATATCGAAATTGAAAAAAATGGTTATAACTGTTTTTTTTTTAAACATGTTAGGATTATAGATTAAGAAAAAGTTAATGATATGCATTAGAGAAAATAAATGGCACATTGTCCCCTAATATTCTTTCTAGGGATTAGTACTAATCAATACAGCTAGTTGTGTGATAAGATACGGAATTTAATGATCTTGACATACTTCTTTCTTTTCAAGGATATTAAGTCAAGAATTTGAACTACATTTATGTGTTAAAATAAGAAAAGTATTTCTATCAGCGAGGTTGCAAAAATCATAAATCGGTAGTAGAACGATTAACCTTATCCTAGCTTGTAATCAGTCTATGCCGGATTAATCGGTGATTAATTGGATTGACATTTCCGACAATTATTTTGTATTTTCAGCGATGTGTAAATATATCCGTTAAGATTAAAAAAAACAACATGTAATAAATAAAAATACCTTGTTCATTACTCTAATCCCGAAAATTCAAGATGTTAAAGTCGTTAAAGATTTCCGTCCTTTTAGTTTAATCGGAAGCGTCTATAAAATTATTGCTAAGGTGTTGGCAATTAGAATGAGCCACGTTATGTCGGACCTTATAAGTGACGTGCAGTCAGCTTTTGTTGCTAATCGTCAGATCCTTGATGGGCCTTTTATTCTAAATGAGTTGTTATCCTGGTGTAAGCACAAAAAGCTCAAAACTATGATATTTAAGATTAATTTTGAAAATCCGTTCGACTCTGTCCGTTGGGATTACTTAGATGATGTTTTAAAGGCATTTGGTTTTGGTGATAAATGGCGTGGTTGGATTCGTAGTTGTCTTAATTCTGCTACGGGCTCGGTTCTTGTTAATGGTAGTCCATCTTCAGAATTTTGGTTCCAAAAAGGCTTAAAGCAAGGGGACCCTCTATCCCCTTTTCTTTTCATTCTAATCATGGAAAGTCTTCATATTTCGTTTAGCAAGATTTTGGACATGAGCTTATTCAAAGGTATTACCTTTAAAGATTCTTTGATGATCTCTCACTTATTCTATGCCGACGATGTTGTGTTTACAGGAGAATGGAATTCCTCAAATATTAATTCAATCGTTAATATTTTGAAGTGCTTTTTTATGGCCACGGGCCTTAAAATAAATATCCAAAAAAGTAAGTTGATGGGGATTGGAGTTCATTCGAAGGAAGTGGATAGAATAGCTAGGATTGTTGGTTGTTCTACATTTATATCTCCTTTTCATTATCTTGGTGTCAAGGTTGGTGGTGTCATGTCAAAGATTAGCACTTGGGATGAGGTTAATTCTAAAGTGTATTCAAGACTTTCTAAATGGAAGCTCAATTCCCTTTCTATAGGAGGTCGTCTTACTCTCCTTAAATCGGTTATTAGTTCTATCCCTCTATACCATATGTCTATTTTCAAAGTCCCCATGGGTGTGCTTAACCACTTAGAATCTATCCGCAGAAACTTCATTAATGGTGTAGATGGTTCGAATAAAAAGATGGTATGGATTAGTTAGAAGAAAGTTTTAACTTCCAAGAAAAAGGGAGGTCTCGGTTTGTCTAGCCTCTTTGCTCTTAATCGTGCTTTAATGTTTAAATGGCTTTGGCGTTTCAAGACTCAAAGTTCTTCTTTGTGGTCTCGGGTCATTAAAGCTATTTATGGTGATTATGGTGCTTTGGATAATTTCAACCGGATTCAAAGGAAGTCCCCTTGGCTTGGTATCCTTCGTGAGATTTCTTCTCTTAAATCTAAAGGTATTGATCTTGGTGCGCTGATTCGTAAAAAGGTTGGTAATGGAGAAGACACTCTCTTTTGGGAAGAACATTGGAACAGGGAGAAAGATTTGAGAAGTCAATTTTCGAGACTATAGAAACTTGTAAGCATATTATTGTGGCTTCTAAATTGAGACATATTTATTTAGCCTCTTCTTTTCGTCGTCCTCCAAGGGGAGCTGAAGAGTCGCAGTTTGACATCTTTAATTCATGCATTGCTGATTTGGTTCTTCCTCAAATGTTAGATTGATGGTTCTGGTCCCTTGAGGGTTCGGGCGAATTTTCGGTTAAATCTACTCGTATCCTTATCAATGTTTCTTTCACCCTATTGGGGACGTCTCTACTAGATGGGTTAAGCTCGTTCCAATAAAGATAGATATATTTGCTTGGAAAGTCTTCTTGGACAAGTTACCTACCCGGTTGAACCTTTCTCTTAGAGGTGTTGAAATTCCGTCTATTTTATGTCCGATTTGTAATGTGATGGCTGAATCTTTTTCTCATCTTCTTTTCACGTGCCCCCTTGCTCGTAACTTGAGATGTAAGGTGTTACGTTGATGGGAGATTGATGAGCTTAATTATTCTTCATATGATAAGTGGCTTCTTTGGTTTAAAAGCATTCGTATGTGTTCGAAGTTAAAAGGTGTGTTCGAAGGTGTGTGCTATGTGATGTGGTGGTCTATTTGGCGTTTTAGAAACCGTCTCCTTTTTTATAAGAGTCCTCCTGGTAAGGATACTCTTTTTGACGATATAGTTCAAATGTCTTTCGATTGGTGTTCTAGTCGTTGTACTTCTACTTTTAATTGGGTTATTTGGATGAAAAAACCTAACCTTTTATGTTTGTAATTTTTTAGCTCCTTGCTAGTTTCTCTTAATAAAATTTGTCGTTAAAAAAAAGGATAAAAACAACTACTATAAGTGATTAAAATAAGATTATAGCAAGATTTGGGTATTTCCGGCAATATTTGTATTTTTCCGTCAAGTTTGACCACCATTGATCGTCGTTGACAGCCGTTGACCACGTTTGACCGATTTGTTCGACGGATTTACACAAATCGGCAAGGAACAATTAATCTACCTTTGAGAACTTTTTTTGAAACAGTGCGTATTAGAACCACCAAAATTGTGTTTTTGTTTTTTACAACAAAAGCCTTCTATCTTTTTTCCAAATTATGGTTTATGCAGTGGTAAATATATCTTTCCAAATAACCATAAATCAACATCTAACGAAGTTACTTCCAAACTTCATAGAAGGTACAATTTTTACAAATCTTTTACCTAGTAAAGAAAAGCGAAAAGTGAGGACTTTCATATTTCAAAAAAAAAATGTTTCCTTATTAGGTATGCTCCACTATGATTTTTTAATATATGTTTAATTAAAAAGCTTAAATAAAATCTTCTTATTAATCTTTCTACACATAAGATCCTGACAATTGATGGAACTGACGATTTTAATTAAAAGAGATAATGAGTGAAAAATAATTTTCGTTTGATGGCTCAAATAATTTCGTTTGATGGCTCAAATAAAAGTTAACAATCTAAATTCCTTCTTCCCTTTTGTTTGAATCCTGTTATAACCCCTGAAATTGGGATTAATCATTGATTGATTAATCTCATATCGAGCGTGTTAGGCGGGTTTCTCATCTTGGGTTTTTGTAATTTAGATCTGTTATTCTCCTCTTCAAATCGATTCCATTTCCGTTTCCGATTAATCCCTGCCTCCATTAAACCCTAGCTATTTTCGATTAATAGATCTCCCTTCAATCCAAAGATGGGTAGCTTTCGTTCAAAAGAAGATGATGTGTCAAAGATTTCGACTTCGATTTTTGTTACAAATTTCCCGGACTCCTTCTCTGCTAAGGATCTATTCCACTCATGTAAGCAATATGGTCACGTGGTCGATTCGTTTATTCCAACAAAGAGGACAAAAGATGGTAAGCGTTTTGGATTTGTTCGATTTATCAATGTCTTTAATGTGGAGAGATTGGTAAATAACTTATGTACGATTTGGGTGGGTCGATCGAAATTCCATGCTAATGTTGCAAGATTCAAAAGAGAGTTCATGAAGGGAAGTGTTAACGTGGATAAGACTAAGAATGAATCGAATAAAAGGAAGTTTGATGGGTCTCATAAGAATGTGGAAAATACAGTTATTGGTAAATCATTTGTGTCTGTGGTGAAGACTAGCCGAATGCCAATAGATAAGGAATCTCCTCCTGCGATTGTCCTTGAAGATGATTGTTTGAATGCGAAGGATCTCACTCTGTCGTTGATGGGCAGAGTCAAAGAGATGGCCTCTTTAGTCAATCTTAAGAAGGCGCTTTGTAATGAAGGTTTTGATGTGGTTAAGATTAGCTATTTGGGAGAACTTTGGGTATTACTCGAATTCGAGACTGCGAAGGCTAAAGATTCATTTAGGGGTAATGTTGGTGTGGGCTCTTGGTTTTCGGTCATTAAACAAGCTTACGCCGAGTTTGTTCCTGAAGGTAGATTGGTTTGGGTGGAATTGGACGGTGTTCCGTTTAAATTCTGGTCGGGTCCTACTTTCAAACGTATTGCTGCTAAATGGGGTGAGTTATTGGATGTTGATGATTATGATGAGTCGAATCTTCATTCCAAAAGAATTTGCATTCTTTCTAAGGTTTGTGAGCACATTCACGAGAGCTTCAAAATTGTTTTTCGGGGTAAGGTTTATTGGGTGCGCGCAAGTGAAGTTCTAGGGTGGACTCCTGAATTTTCCGAAGAGGAGGAGGAAGACGAATTATCAGTGGAGGATAACAATGATGGCAGAATTAATGATCTCGAGGCAAATAATGGCATTGATGAGAGTGACGTGGAGGAGGTGCTTGAAACACTGTTTGATCAACCTGATGATCAGAAGGACAAACACTCGGAAGATCCTTTTGGTTTATACCCTTTATTGAACAAAGAAAATATCGAATTGGCACGAAAGGTTACTGAAGAAGATCATAGTTTGTCTCATCCGCCGGGTTTCACTCCGGAGGAGGGTTTGAATGAAGGTAATACTGTTAATCTTGACATGAAGGACTACGGAGAAAATGAGAGAGATGACAATTCGTTTGTTAACCTTGAAGATGGTAAGGATAATTCTGAGTCGGTAAACAAAAATTCAGAATCAAAGCGTTCGGGTCACTCTAAGTACTCTGTTCTGCCGCGAACGGGGGGTTCTATTTTAAATCTTATGGAGGAAGTTGTGAAGGTGGGCCAAACTATGGGTTATAACATGGATGGGTGCATCAAGGATATCACTGAGATCATTGAATCCCAAGGAGAATTTGGGGTTAATCGATGAATTTTATGTCTTTGAACGTTCAAGGCCTCGCCCAAAAGGCCAAAAAAGATTGGGTAAAGGAGTTGTGTGTTAAAAATAAAGTGAATTTTGTGGGTCTTCAAGAAACTAAGATGGGGTCTATTGATCTAAGTAGTGTGAGGTCTTGCTGGGGTAATTCTAATTTTGATTATGTGCATAGTGATTCCGTTGGTAACTCGGGAGGGATCTTGTGCATTTGGGATCCTAATTCTTTTCGGAGGAGTAGCTTTACGAGATCGGACTATTTTGTCATTGTTCGAGGTGTGTGGTTGAAATCAGGGATTGATCTTATGATAGTGGTTGTATATGCGCCTCAAGAGGCTAAAGAAAAGCGTATGTTATGGGATTATTTGGCTCATGTGTCGAATCAATGGGTTGGTAAACTTGTTATGATGGGCGACTTTAATGAGGTGAGATATAAATCGGACAGATATGGTTCGAATTTTAATGCTCACGACGCTGAGATTTTCAATTCATTCATATACAACGCGGGTCTTGATGAAGTCCCTTTAGGAGGAAGTGCTTATACCTGGTGTCTCAAATCTGCTTCTAAAATGAGTAAATTGGATCGATTTTTTGTTTCCGAAAATTTGTTGAGCATGTGTCCTAATATCACTGCTATTACCTTGGAGCGGTTTATTTCAGACCATCGTCCTATTTTATTACGTGAAGTCAGGTATGATTACGGTCCTATTCCTTTTCGATTCTATCGTTACTGGCTGGAAGTTGATGGTTTTGACAAGTTGGTTAGGGATTCTTGGAACGTGGCTCCTGTTAACAAGAAAAATGCCATCCGAAACTTCATGGGTAAACTTAAATTTCTTAAAGACCGTATTCGGAGCTGGCTCTCTATTCATAGGTCGAATTCGCGAGGTGAGATCTATTTCCTTAAAGAGGAGTTGCGGTCTTGTGATGAGGTTATTGATAAGGGAGATTGCTCGAATGAGGTGGTCCATAAACGTACGGAGATTCTCAACAAGATTCATCAGGTAAATAATATTCAAGCTTCGGAAATTGCTCAAAAAGCCAAGATTAAATGGGCAATCGAGGGAGATGAAAATGTGAAGTTTTTTCATGGTATGCTAAACAAGAAGCGCAATCAATCTAATATTCGGGGTATTATGGTGAATGGGACGTGGGTCGATGACCCGGTTCAGGTGAATGCCCTCTTTTTCCCAAAATTTTCTAGCATTGGTTAGGGAGTCTACAAACTGCCTCATACAACCAACCCGCCCAAACCCTAAGGTAGTTCGGGTTTGGTTTTCTTTTAGTCTAGAGTTCATAAGAGGTAATCATGTTCCTTTTATTGGAAACCCTATTTAATAAATACCAAGCTGTTAACATAGTTTCACCCCAGAACCCTTGACTCGGTCCTGAGTAGGACAACATGGAATTAACCATTTGTTTTAGTACTCTATTTTTCCTTTCAGATATACTATTTTGTAGTAAAGTATAGGGGGTGTAGTTCGTTTATGGATAAATACCAACAGACCTAAAATTACATAGTATCATGTACACACAATCCTATATCAGTCCATAAATCTTTGCGATTTGGGACCCTTTTGTGATTAACTTCAGTTATCTGAATACTTTTGAATTATACTAATGCTTCATCCTTTGAATGTAATAAATAAACATAGCAAAACCTAGAAGCATCATCAATAAATGTCATAAAATATTTTTTATTCCTTAGTGAAGGAGTAGCATGCAGATCACATAAATCACTGTGGATCAGCTCCAAAACTTCAGCTTCACGTTTTACATTTTGTAATGGTTTCTTAATTATTTTGTTCAACATGCAAGTCTTACACTTTTCAGTGTCCATGTTAAAAGCTGAGATTAACCCGTCCTTAAACATATCTTGCATCCTCTTAAAGTGGACATGGCCTAGTCTAGCATGCCATATGATTGAATCATTCAGTTTAGAGGTTGACATAAAGGCTGAAGCAATATTATCATTAACAATATCAAGCCTGAACATTTGATTACTCAAATAACCAAAACCAATAAACATACCATGTTTGAATAAAACAAATTTATTAGATTCAATAACTTGTTTATAACCACAATTATTCAAAACACTACTAGAAGCCAAATTCTTCTTTATATTAGGAAGAGTAAATTGCGAAAATTGTCCTTAAAGTTTGACCAAATTGCATGTTTCGTCCCAAATAGTTTGAAAATGCATAGATAGTCCCAAAATCAATCTATTTTGCAAAAAATCGTCCCTGGTTAACGACGAAACATGCAATTTGGCTAAACCTTAGGGACGAAACATGCAATTTGGCTAAACTATGTGGGACGATTTTTGCACTTTGGATAAACCTTAAGGACGATTTTTGCACTTTCAAACTATTTGGGATGAAACATGCAATTTGGCTAAACTTTAGGGATGATTTTTGCAATTTACTCTATTAGGAACATGCAAAACATCAAACAACGAAATAATCTTTCCAGAACTAAACCTAAGATCTACACAACCACGTCCAGTCACTGTGGACCAGCAACATTATTGCCCTTTGGCTTGTCACTATCCTGCGCCCTCAGAGACTCCTCAATGCGCAGATGACTACCCAACTCAACAAGAGTTAACTCATCATTCTTATGTTTCAAGGTATGCTTGAAATCTTTCAAAGAAGGAGTGAGTTTATAAATGATACAAGAGACCTGAATAGCCTCATCCATGTTCATTTTATGTTGTGTGAATCTAAGTTTACCAAGAAGTTTATTGTATTGTTCAATAACTGGTCTTGAATAAGTCATTTTGTAATTTGTGAAATTACTAACAAGGAACTTCTTACTTGATGCATCTTTAGCCATATATTTGGCCTCCAAGGAATCCCATAGTTCTTTTCTAGATTCAACAATTTGCTAAGTATCAAATAAAGGATCAGACATACATTTGAGGATTAAACCTCTATAAACATAGTCATCATTGTCCCACTTGGCCCTCTTCCTGAGTTGTTCCACGTTAGCATCATCACCATCATCATGAATAGGAGTAGTCAGCACATACACTAAACTCATGCTGGAAAGCAAGAAGTGCATCTTCTTCTGCCATCTTCTAAAGTCTACCCCTTCAAACTTGTCAAGCTTGGCAAAGTTTGAAGCCATGTGTTTCATAGCAGCAGCAACCATTGATTATCACAAAATAATCTTCTTTGATTGTGGTTGTAGTAGATCCCAGATCAGGATGAAGACAATCAATAGCCTAGCTAATTACCAAGATGGTTACCGGATATCACTTGAAGTCGTGTAATCACTTTCCAAAGAAGATTATTCGACCTTGTGCCTTGGTTACACGAATACCTCCCAGGGATAAAATCAAATGTTTGTTCTTGTTCTAGGCACAGATCAAGAACCCTGCATTTCTATGTGTTTTTGTTTTCTATATCTTTTTCCATGCAATTGTGATCCCGGATTTACTCAAAACCTAATAATGGAATTAATGAGAGATTAATGGCTAATTAATCTCTTCCATAATTATCCTTTATAATTTAAGAATTAGTGATTTCATGGCCAAATTAAATATGGTTAATTAATGCAATCAAATCAATTATCCTCCATAATTTAGGTATAATGATTTCATGACCAAATTAAATATTGTCAATTAGTGCAGTCAAATCTGCCACTTAAATAAGCAAATAAACACCCATTTAATCAAACCACTAAAAGAGTCAAGGAAAATCAGTGACTTGATGGGTGTACACTCCGTACCTCCAAAACCATTTCCAAGTATGATCCAATTCCCACAATTACACTAAATTTCCAACAGGTGTACACGGGTACGTCCCTGCAAAGAGACTAGACGTAAACCTAACCTACGCGCCCCTACTGCATGCCCATGCATGCTTCCTTTATGTAAACTTTGACTTTTGCCATTAGATTTCCTTCATATTACTTCTACTCTAAGAAATTAGCTAAGAAAATGCTTATCATAATGGATTCTGTCACACCTTTTTCTCTTTTTTTTTAAAAATAACGAACCACAAACAAACTTACAGAAACAAATTTACAAAATGATGTGTCATTTAACTTATGAATGCATATAAGAAAGGGAATTCAAAAGTAATTTTGATAATGCCACTAATTACTAGTTCAAAATGTATACTCCTTTTCAAACATCAAACTAAAATAGAGAGGTGGCAAAATAGGTGGGTCGGGTCGGGTCACATGTTTATGTGGGTTTGGGTCTAAACGGGTCTAGGGCTAGATGGGTTGGGTTTAGGTCTAGATGGGTTTTGTCGGGTTGGCAAGCCTATTTTCAAATTGTTGTTTTTTGTAAAAGATGAAAAAGGTGAAAAAAAAGTAAAAGTTTGTTTTTTGACCCGTTGTATATTATTTTACTTTCTATCAAATAATCAACTAATCTGATCTATAATATTTTGGGAGAAATAACTAGACCATGTTTAATTAATGGGTCTCAAGTTGCCACCTCTACTAAAATAGCAAAATCTAGATATTACCCAGCACTATGTTAGTAAATTTGATAAGACTGAGAGGTTGTTACCCGAACAATTAGGGGTGAGCATAAAAACCAAAAAACCGAAAACCGAAACCGAACCGAACCGAAAATAACCGAACTGAATTCGCCAAAACCGAACCGAACCGAACTACTAATTCGGTTCTCGGGATGGATATGGGTTTGACACTCCAAAACGAAAACCGAACCGAAAACCGAATTCATTTAATTATATATATATTTTTATATATTTATATATATAAATAATATTAAGAGTAAACTACACCGTTCGTCCTTGTGGTTTGTGTTGACCACAGCTTATAGTCCTTTGACCCAAAAAAATGCACCATCCGTCCTTAAGTGGGAAACGTTTTCTGTCGTTGGTCCCTCCATTTAACAGACTCCATTAACGCTTGTTAAGCAAGTACACATGACATACACGTGAGAGTTTTATAGTCATTTTGCCCTTATTTTATCATTTATCCTTTGGTTCGGTTCGGTTTTCGGGTTGACCCCAAAAAAAAATAACCGAACTAACCGAATAACCCGATATCCGAACCGATCAACACCCGTACGAACAATGTATACCCAACGACCAGCGTTACGAGCTTAAGTTGTGTGAAAAACCTTTGTATTATTTGAGATTTTGGGCTGCTTTATATCTAAGCCCAGAGAAATTCAATTTGGAAGAGAACCTCGGAGGGGCCATATCTTTTTCTCAAGCCCACACACATGAGTCCATCCCAAATTTACATATAGCAACTTAAGGGCGTCACTTGATAAAAGATGCTAGAAAAGAATTGAAAAACCGATTGTAGCGTCGACATTGAAAGGATTTTGGAATCTCAAACCAAACAGTCAGGACCACACAAACGAATCTCGTGGTGGCACGATACATGTAAAACGAATAACAAAAAAAAAACCATTTAACGTAAGCCAATTAAACATGTTGATTTTAAGTGTTCTTTGACTTTTTGCTACTCGATCCTTGACCTTATCTTGAAACGACTAAATAAACAAATTTAAATCACGAGACCATTTATCTATTTACGAAACCAGATATCTTTCATATTTTACTCATGATGGTTATACGATTTTACTACTTGGTCATTCCTGAGTAGTAATACTGTAAACGAACTGAACGTTCAGTGAACATTTCATGAACCGTTGGGTAAAGAGTTCGTTCATGTTTGTTTATTTATTAAATGAACGAACATGAACATTATTTTACGTTCGTTTAGTTAAATGAACGAACATGAACACAAGTCACGTTCGTTTGTTTATAGGGGTGTTCAAAAAACCCGAGAAACTGACAAACCGAGCCGAACCGCTCAACCCGAAACCGAAATAAACCTGAACCAAAAAAACAAATCCGAAAAAATCAAACCGAAACCCGCTTATCACTGGTTCGTCTTCGGTTTTATTTTTTTTTGTTTTGGGTGGCAAAGGTGAAAATTTCATTAATAATCAAACAAGTACAAAGAAACAAGGCAGATATAATTCATATCTCCATATACAAGAAAACCTACAATTGAAACATTTTTGGATACTCAATTCTCATATCAAGTCTGAATGTAAGAATTACTAGCATTCTGTTAAACTGCATTACAGAAGAAAAAACTAAAGCCATAATCCTGCCCATGACACTGAATTAGGCCTTACTTAGTTCTTCAGATTTAACCTTTAAGCACCAAAATACCTTTGTCTCTCTTGGACTACATATCAGGACTCATAAACTGCCCAATAACCATTTCAAACCAATCACAAATAGATATGGGAAAGTAAAGAGTTGGCATCATCAAGAAAGACACAACCATTCACAATAGATAGGGGGCTCTTCCTTGGCAAGCTACATTTCCAAAACCATAGGCAGAATATGACCCATCCAATACTACCCTTCATTAGACAGATCACAGTAGGGGTGTTCAAAAAACCCGACAAACCGACAAACCGAGCCGAACTGCTCAACCCGAAACCGAAAAAACCCGAAACCGAAAAAACCGAAACCGAAAAAAACCGAAACCGAAAAAACCCGCTTATCACGGTTCGGCTTCGGTTTTTATTTTTAGGTATCCGCGGTTAACCGAACCGAACCGTGCATAATATATATGTATATTTTTAACCAAATGGTTAAATAATTATACAAATCTTGATTATATTATTGCACTAGTTTTGTTGTATAACGATTTTTTTTCTTCTAAAGTAAACATTACTAAGCATCTATGTGTGAAAATTGGTTAAGGTATCGTAACCTATAAACGTTGAATAATTATTTTTTTGTTAATTTGTTAGGTATGTTAATTTGAATGCAATAACGAAATAAGTTTAATATGACTTTAATTTATCCATTAAATGATCATTACTTGATGCGGGGAGAATGATGCAATTATGCCTTCACCATATGTCATGTTTTGTGGTTTCGTAGTTTTTGTAGTTTCGTAGTTTATGTTTATATTTATCTTATATCCCACATCGCCCTAGAAGGTAAACATGTAAGCACTCCTTCTCCTATAAAAGGAGGTGCAAGGATTTGGTGTAGGATATGGTTTAATATTTTGATATTGGTAATAAAGCTTTGCTTTAATCAATTCTTGGCGGTTTTGCTAAGATTCTCTTAATAATCGGTATTCGTTCGAATCAACGGTTTTTGAAGTTTGCTTAATTATCGGTATTCTTTTGAATCAACGATAGTTGGAAGATTGTTTCTGGTATTCGGGTGAATCAACAGATTCAATTTGTGTTATCTCATTAGTTTACTACATTCGTTAGAGTCAGGTTGGTATTTCTTCTTTTTTTTACTACGTCAATTCGTGTGTTCGTTTATTTGACTACATCATTACTTATACTAAATTGACTTTTTACTAACTAGATCAACTTATTTTTCATGGAGTTAAACTCGATAAAACGTCTAGAATGGTTAACCGTGAACCGAACCGCGGGTAACCGCTCATTTCGGGTAACCGCAAGTCCGGTTACCCGCCTAGTACGGTTCGGTTACGGGTAGTAAAATAAATTACCCGCCCCGCGTCGGATAGTTCAAATTGTCCAACTAACCGAACCGAACCGCCCCGTGAACACCCCTAATGTACCATACTACCATGATGAAAACATTTTGATGTCCAAAACAACACCACTGCTGAAGGTAGTAAAACTTGACTTAACTTATGATATAAAGTTTGGGAGTCTTTCAGTTTACATGACTTGTAACGAATACGTTGAAGAGGCAGAAATAACTGAATTATAATATGTGGATATATGTAATGTTTTTTAGATGTGTTTTGTGTAGTCTGTACATTGTACCCCATTTGTTTGTTGCTTTTTTTTATGAAGGTTATTATTTATTCTTTTTATGTATTTGTTTGTCATACTTAAACCACATAAATCTAAGATTTACTAGGGAAAGAATAAAGTTCTATGGTGAAAATACCTGAAGCGCTAGCTCCCTGAGATAGCTTCTTCTTTTTCATCAACTCGACGAGATACACGGGACAGTTCCTTCTCCAGTGCCCAACTTCACCACATTGGTGGCAAATGGCGTCCTTTGCTGGGTTATCCTTCTTAGGTGGTGGAGGGGTCTTAGGTTTAGGAGCAAATGGAACATTTATATGAGCATAGCCCATTTTGTTCTTTCTTTTACCTAGACTCCCTCTACCAGCTTTGTACGGTTTATTCTTCTGGCTTTTCTGAACCCTTCCTGCTCGTATTGCATGAAGTGCAGGATTAGCATCTTTCTCTTTCCTTTTGGCAGCGATTTCTTCATGCAGCTTAAGACATGGCCTGTAGTTCCATTCACCGGTCTTCTTCCTCATGCCGAGCATATTTGAAATCCCTGCACGAAGCTGGTAAAATCCTTAATGAGATAGACTAAGAATGAAGACTTTACTACAAGAGTTTTGACCAACTGGTTGACCGAGTCGCTCCAAGTTGTCAATGTAGCCCTTCATCTTTAGAACATGGGAGCTAACAGATTGACCTTCCTCCCTTGCCTGTCAAGTGTGAAATTCTCTCCCTGTCTGCAGAAGTTCCTTGTTTCAGCTTGTTTTGAAAACATAGCATTTTAATCCAGGAGCATGGTTCTAAGCACCAAAGTGAACTAGATTTCATTGGATATCTAGGTCCAGGTTAACAGCATGAGCAGCAGACAACTTTCCTTTTGCCCTTTAAACACACCATGCAAGCAATGAGCTCAAGGGCCTCAGGAGGAAATTGATGTCCAGGTTGTGCAACTGGTGCAAAAGGAATAGGATGCTCAAGGTAATTTTCCTTGTCTTCAGTTGAAAGTACCAAACGTAGTTGTCTGTACCAATCAATGAAGTTGGGTCCAGTGAGTTTTTGTTTCTCGAAGAACCTCCTGAATATCGAATTGTTTCCCAAGACTCGAGGTAGTCATCTACAATATAAAAGGTTCATATCAATAAGTATTTTTCGATAATTAAAAATTCTTAATAGAATTAAACTACCCAATAAAATTTACTAATTAAGTCTAAGATCCAACTTGACCTCCCACTTATTACCAAAGGTCTGACCAGGGCGTAAACAAGTGGGGCAAGAGGTAAGCGTCGAGCGTTAATTGCATTTATATAATGGCAACTCCTTATGGTATATGATACGGTGGTCAAGAACATTAGTAAGGCAAGTAAATTCATGTTAAGAAAGCGATGTTTTTAGTATCATCTTATACCTCGGGTCCAAGGTCTGACCAAGCCTACTCGAATTAAGTCGACCAAGCTAGAACTTGTAAAAATCGTTAGAGGTCTGACCAGTACACGAAATTCACCATGGGTTGGTAGGGCCTTAAGATCATACCAAAGAGGTCAAACCAATTGCACGTGTTCTAGGTTGGCTGGCATAGACTTAAATTTTTTTTACTGTATTCACATAAATGTGTCAAAACGTTTACAAAGAAGCATGTAAACAACTTTGTCACACTAATTTTAAAAACTTTTATTAATGACACTATAGTGACATTCCATGGTTCACGGTAACTCCAATCGAACTCGCAAAGAAGCAGAGAAACAGGTAAGCACAAAGCATATTAAAAACCTTATTTCTTTAGGGAATTACGTAAAACAACGCGCCTTAAACTACTCTTCATTAGTCCTTTTCTAGTGATGAGCCGTACTTCCATGAAGGATCACATAGCGTCTAGTTTTTAATTCATGAAAAACAAGTTTCAATGGTTTAACATCTTATTAATTTTCACAAAAACAGTTTTCCACGAAACAAATGGTTGGTCACTATGAGCATGCATTAGGCGTGTAAAATTAATAGACTACTATAACATCATCTTTTAGTCATATGGCATATTTAATTAGGCGTGTAAACATTTATACATTAAATAATTATGCATACTTGGATTCATAATTAAAAAGATGACATATGAGCATACCAAAAGTAAAACATTAAAAATCCGAGTTCGTCCTAGTGAGTCTTGCCCAAATGGAGAAACCAATATAAACCCTCACTATAGGTTTTCTCTAAAGTGCCTAGATTGCCCCCATTCACCACATATTGTGATTAGTGGGTTCTTATAGCCGGAATAACAATTAATTAAAAAGGAAATATGGCAAGTCTAAAGTAACAATCTGAATTTTCCTTTTAACCTATATTAAAACCCTTTTTTTTAATTTAAAGTTATCAAGATCATACTACTTAATTTATTTGTCTTATGGCAATATCAAAATATTGTTGTCATATTTTCCTAGTAAAGAAAACATAAATAAAAATATCAAACGCAGCGAGAGTCATTAGACTATGGTTTTTTTTAATGAAAGGCAATGTTAAACAAGGCGTATAATTAAAACAAAATGTGTAACCCATAAAGCTAAAACGAGTTGGCTCTTGATGCCACTGATGGGATTTATATACCTAGGTAACTAGTTTAGCCACGAGTACGCAGCGGATTTGGATCTAGTAATAGCATATGGTTAACACTTAAACAAGAAGTAAAAGAAACGCGTACCTCTTTGATAATTGATCAAGAAAACGAAACAAGCAATTAAAGTAAATTGCCTCTACGGTTGCTCACACAGTCACGTCAACCAAACACGTAAGCTTGCTAGACTTAAACTTCACATACGAACAACCTTTGTATAATATCCCGATTACCAAGCAAACTCTTGAATTAGTAACCAAAAAAAACAAGAACCGAATTAGGGATTCAAAACCCTAATTGTACCGAAAATCAAAACCAACCCTTGATGGGTATTATGGAATTCGGCTAGAAACAAAAGAAAGAACACGAAACGATTTTCTGTTGAAGGTTTTATGAGAGAGTTAGGCACTTGGAATGAATAAGGATGAGGAGTATTTATAAGCATGATACCCTAGTTGTGATAGTTATAGAAGACCAAAAGTCCTACAATTATCACAAGCCTTTTCCTTGTCCTTGTAACACACAAAAACCTTCTCATTATCCCTCATAAAAACCGGCCACCTTGGGGAGTCCTTGGGGTTTGGGTTTTGTTCATTCTAGTCCTTGGTTTATATTAATGTGAAGTATAAAACGTGTTCTCCGTGTATTAACGTGTGTGCCCCCAATAGGCTCACATATTCGTAATATATAAATGTAATCCGACTACCAATATCCAACATGGGTGTTTATGGTTTTTGATTTTGGGTGTTGATTTTATGGATCGTGAAAGTGATGATGGTGGTATATGGTTTTTGAGTTAGGTATTTTGATTTGATCTTTATGAGATTTTTAGAAATAAGATGATAGTTTTTGGTAGTGATAAAGATGAACTTATAAAGAAGATGAAGGTTGAGAGGTGGGTGGTGGTGATGTTTAAAATTGAATCCAACTATAAGAAAAGATAAAGTTAAAAAAATAAGGGTAAAAAGACCAAAATGCCCTCATGAGGGTATCACTCATGTACAACTAACGAACATTACTGAAGACTGTTAGAGTGAGGGACCAACGACAGAAAACGTTTCCCACTTAAGGACGGATGGTGAACTTTTTTCGGTCAAAGGACTATGGGCTGCGGTCAACGCAAACCACAAGGACGAACGATGTAGTTTACTCTAATATTAAAATGTTATCATAATATAAAAAAAACACTTTTTATGTTAATAATTATTTTTGTTTACTAAAAATCTATGTAATTATTAATTATTTTTTTTTAAATAGTGAAATTTGGGTTATTCGGGTCAACCCGAGAACCGAACCGAATTCGAATTCGGTTTTCGGTTCGGTTCGGTTGAATTCTAGTTCGGTTTTCGGGTTGACCCAAAAAAAAAAATAACCGAACTAACCGAACCAAACTAACCGAATAACCCGATATCCGAACCGATCAACACCCGTACGAACAATGTATACCCAACGACCAGCGTTACGAGCTTAAGTTGTGTGAAAAACCTTTGTATTAAACGTTTTTTAGAGGGGGTTCGAGCTTAGGCTTGAGGTAAATGTGGTATTTCAGCCACATTCCATTGTTCTTAAACGTTTTTTGGTGTAATATATTTAACCGGGGACACATTGTCCCTTTTACCCAAAAAAAAGAAAAACCTTTGTATTATTTGAGATTTTGGGCTGCTTTAAATCTAAGCCCAGAGAAATTCAATTTGGAAGAGAACCTCGGAGGGGCCATATCTTTTTATCAAGCCCACACACATGAGTCCACCATACAATACCAAATTTACATATAGCAACTTAAGGGCATCACTTAATAAAAGATGTAGAAAGAAATGAAAAACCGATTGTAGCCTCGACATTGATAGGATTTCGGAATCTCAAACCAAACAGTCACGACTCACGACCACACAAACGAATCTAGTGATGGCACGATACATGTAAAACGGATAACGAAAAAAATCATTTAACGTAAGACAATCACATGTTGATTCTAAGAGTACCTTGACCTTTTTTCTACTCGATCCTTGACCTATCTTGAAACGACAAAAACAATATTTAAATCACGAGACCATTTATCTATTTACGAAACCAGATATCTTTCATATTTTACTCATGATGGTTATACGATTTTACTACTTGGTCATTCCTGAGTAGTTAACTAATTAGTTGGCTCGGTTATAACTCGCAATGTAATAAGGTTTTCACAAAGATTGACATCTAGAATGTGCAGTTGGTTCACGAAGAGTGCATAGATAGTCATTTTTGAGCCAATAGCGACGCGTCACCTAGATTCGTGGCATTTTCATAAAATCTATTAAAGTAACCTTGCAATTTATATCAAACGATGCAAAATAACCTTTTTTTTTCTTTGCAATTTTCCATTCTAGTGGCGTACGCCAAATCCGGAAATGACAAAAAAACAAAAAAAAAACTGTTTGATACCATTTGTGGGTGTGTGCGGCTCAAAGAAATGACATGCCACTAATGAAAAGATATTTTTTGGAATACGAGTGTTAAAAGTGAGATGCTCAAATGTTACTAAACCTAAAAAGTAATAAATGACATGCCACCATATGTAACCGACTAAAAGTCCGTAGCATCGAAGATTTATAAGTCATAAAGAATATATAGTGTTGTACTATAAACATTACATATATAAGTTTGTGTGTGAACATCACTTATTGTGGTGTTCAAATCACCACATTGAAACTTAAGCAAACAAATAGTTATCGTAAGCTTGAAAAACATCTCTAACTACGAGGTAGGGGTTTTCACGGTCCGAAAACCGGACCGGACCGACCAAGACTGGACCGGACCGAACCAAAAATCGACTTTGGCCAAAGCAACTGACCGGACCGAAATGGTCCGGTCCGGTTCGGTCTTCGGTCCGGTCCGGTCCAACAAGGCATAGTTGCCGGGTTTTTTGTAAGACCCAACCAGACCGGACTAGACCGAGGACCGAAAATATGAAAAATGATAGACTGAGGACAGGACCGAAATAGGTTTGGTGTGGTCCGGTTCATGCAGTTTTCTCGATCCGATCCGATCCGATCTCTTCACCCCTTACGAGGTACGGTACACCATCTCCCAAACAACTAACAACAGCAGTGCCTTGGTTATAACCATCTGGTAAAAACCAAAACTCCTAACAAATTCTGAGCACCAAATAACCTGAAATTAAAGGCGCCAATGTAAGACTCATTGGTTAACCATGTGTCAAATCGGGTAAATAATCAAGTTTCCTTTTGTATTTCCCCCAAAATCGTAAATTAGGGCTAAAACCCAGTTCGATCCAATTGAATAGTAAAAGATTGTTCTTCATCAAGACCAAAAAGTAAGTAGCTCCATCTATTCATTTATAAAGTAGGTAGCCTGGTTTTATAAACTTCGGTTTAGAGATTATTATAGTTAACAAATAGGACTAATTGTTTGAAAATGCATCTTACTCGTCATTTTTTCGAGTTGTATGTACCATCGTTTAGGATCAGTAACAATAAAGTGGAAAGTGACAGTAAAAGCTAAACCGACTTAGAAGCAGGGACGGAACCACGGAGTGTCCCGGGACACCCATGAATTTTTGTGGCATAGTGTTAATTTTGTTAAAAAACCTCGATTTTTGTTAAATGCACCCGTTCCTTAAAAATTGTGTGCATAGAAGCATATAAAGAAATTTCAAAAGGTAAATGCGACTAGTTCCTAAACAATAAGCATTATATTCCAAACACTAATTAGGCTATGTTTGGCAAAACTAGCTAGGTGTTAACAAAATAGTTATTTGTTTAATAAAAGAGTTTGGTAACATATTTGTCTCGGTCCAAATAAAGTGTAAAACACGTCGTCTTTTAGCGTGTCAAATAGCAGCGATTAAACAAAAAAACTCAAGAAGGTAAGCGCGTCTAGTTGCCATACAAACATTAGCAGTAGTTATTTGTTTTATTATTGCCATTGCTGATGTTTGGTTCCTTGATTAACGATGAACATAAGCATCTGTATTGGTTGATTGATGATAGTGTACGGTGTCTTAAAGATGGGAACATTACGGTGGTTGTTGACGGTGTTTGGTTATAGATGTAGCTGTGCTTGTAAAGTGTAAAATGACCGAAGAAGCTATTAAATAGTCCGATCATAATGAATGTACATACAACTCAAAACAGTTACAAGTAACATACATTGTCAGATGATTATCCCTAAGAAATACTAAGCATTTCAGGAAATAGTGTTTGGTTTTTTGCTTATGGTGTGAAAAAATGAAGTTAGACTAATGATGGAAATGCAGATATGCTTCATGTGGTTTCCTCAAATTGCATGTTTTGTCCCCACATTTTTGAAAGTGCAGGCGGCCTCCCTGTGGGGAAACTTTCGTTGCACTTTCCCTTCCTCATAGGGACCATTTTTGCAACACTTTTGTTTTACTTTTGTGCAGAAATGGTCCCTGTCAGGGAGAGAAAGTGCAACGAAAGTTTCAACACAGGGAGGCCGCCTGCACTTTCGCAAAAGTGGGGACTAAACGTGCAATCTGAGGAAACCACAGGGAGCATATCTGCAATTTACTCAACGATTTAAGTTTATATATGAGTAGAAAATAGTAAATTAGTTTATTGGAAAATAAGCAGGTTCTAAATTGCTTATTTTACCGCCAATCAAACTTATAAAAATGGTTGTTTTATTCAAACACCCCAAACTGCTTATCGGTTGAACTGACTTTTCTCATACAATTACGTCTTCATAGGCATTCATACAGTTTTTACTATCTGAATTGTATATTTTGATATTTTTATAAAATAGGATTCCAATGACCTCACTAATCAGTTTACAAGTAGACTCAAACAAAAATGAATATCATTATAAAGGTTATTGTACACGTTGTTTGGGATTTGCTTAAGCAAATAAGCAACTTCGAGATAAGCATTTGAAGAATAGTGTTTCGTTTTTCTGCTGCAAATCCCACATCAGCCGTGACATGGAGAGATTATGAGTTCTAAGTAAACTTGTGCCCTACAACGCCTTTTGGGACCAATAGTTATTGGGGAATAATATAAGAACTCTGCAGTTATGTGTGGTTACTACCAGGGTTGTGAGAAGTTCTCGCATGGTCACCAAAAAAAAGACGTGTTGTGGTTGTTGTAGGCGGAATGAATTTGATAATGTTTGGTCTGATGGTTAAGGAGAGGGAATGAATTGATAGAGTGTGGTTTGTTTATGGGTTTGAAGCTAGTAAACTCGTACCATAGTAATTTGCAACTGTAAATTAAATGCTGCTGGATGTAGGGTATTAATAGTTAGTGCTTGTGTTTGTTGGTCATTGTTTCTCTGGATACATATGTACAACTGCAAAACTAGAACTTGACATCGTAAATCACCGAGGTGAATAAAGTTGATGAAAACAAGAGTTTTGCTACCATATATCGATATATAACAACAGACACTACTTTCTGGTTAGAATAAGGTGGGGTTTTTTTTTTATTAAGATGTTTTGGGTCTGAATGTGACTACCATATCTTACTGGTAAGAGGTGGCAATAATGTCTTAATCTGAATGAAATAATATTGTTTGTTTTTTTGAGAAAAGTGCAAATATGCTCCCTGTGGTTTGCAAAAATTGCAGACTTGCTCTCCAACTTCACGAAAGTGCAGGTGGCCTCCCCAGTTTGAAACTTTGATTGCACTCGTGCTCCCTGCCAGGGAGCACGAATGCAATTGGAATTGAAACTTCCATTGCACTCGTGCTCCCTGCCAGGGAGCATGAATGCGACACAAGTTTCGTTTTGGGGAGGCCGCCTGCACTTTCGTGAAGTTGGGGAGCAAATCTGCAAATTTGGGAAACCACAGGGAGCATATTTGCAGATTTCTCTTGTTTTTTTATAATGGCTGAATGGTTTTAATTGTCCAGTTTTTTAAATGTATATTAAACTATAACAATAGGATAAATAAATATCTTGACCGTGTATTTGGAGATGACTATTTGGAAATAAAATATTAATCTTGAAATTCACAAATACGTTGCTCCGGCTCACCCATGTTAAAAAAAACTTTTAACACACAAAAATAAGCCCATGTGAATGACGATAACCAAATGTCCAGCCCAAACTTTAACCCTAATATACCCTGATTAAATTAACCTCCTAGTCCCACGCCTCCTATCATTTTCATTTTCATCTTTTCACAAATTCAATCACACATAACCTTTAGGGGGTGTTTGTTTCGGCTTATGAACCCATTTGGGCTTATATTTCATAAGCTCCAATTTTCTGGCTTATTTTGAGACTTGTAGGCTTATTTAAGTTTATTATATCATAATAAACACCCCTAAGTCTCAAAATAAGCTAAAAAGTTAAGGCTTATGAAATATAAACCCAATTCAAACATAATTTCGGCTTATACTTCATAAGCTCTAATTTTCTAACTTATTTCAAGACTTGGAGGCATATATACGTTTATTAGGATATAATAAACTTATATAAGCCCACAAGTTTTAAAACAAGCCAAAAAATTGGGGCTTATGTAATATAAGCCCAAATGGGCTTACGTTTCATAAGCCGAAACAAACAGCCCCTAAACTGAATCCTAATCATAACACAGACACTTTTCTGAAAAATAATTTTGTTTATTTGTTTGTTGTCAAAAAGAGAATCACACCCTTCTAAACTTTTGATTTTGGCTTCACGATATTGTAATGAGGTCTCGGTAAGGTTATGTTTTGTGTTAAAGATCGATGAAGGTTATGATAGGTTGAAGGGTTTTGAAAGTGTGAATGGGTAAGAGGTGATAAGACATGTTCACCACATCTTACAGAAGTCAGAGGAAAATTGTCTGACCGTGTCCGATTCACGATGAAAAAACAAACAACAAAAATGTCTGCCCGCCTCTTACTAGTAAGAGTCTTCAGACATTTTTTTTAAAAACAAACACCCTCTAAGTTATTGTTTCTGCCCTGCCTTTACTGGTACGAAAGTTGACAATATGATGACTTCCTCAAAAGGGTACACATTTTGAGTTACGAGGTCAAAAGGGACTTGTTTCTCAGCCTCAAGATTGTGATTCTCTAACATTAGACGTATACATAAGTTTGATGACAAAGTACTACAAGTGGAAAAAAAAGGATTGTATATGTTACAAACTAGAAGTCCTATATATTGCTAGAGGTGGCAATTTCGACCAATTTACTTATGTTTGGGATGATTTGGTTTGTGTTTTACTGTATGCTTATGCATAAACCGGGTATAGTAATAAGAGGTAGCATAACAGAAAACATGGCAGATGCGCGGAAAAACTTCTTCAAGTGTATTTAATGGATTAAACATCCTGAGTGATTTTATTTAAAAACATGTATTACTATCGAAAATAAATAATATTTGTATCGTACCAGCAACTTATAATAAATTCCCAAATTTTGACCAAGAAAGTCATTCAGGGTCAACGGGCTGTTTCGACAAAACTAGTTTTTGTTCTATCTAAATCTGTTGTGACGCATCACCTAAGCCATTTGACCCTCCCATTTTGTCACCCTTTGTTACCTACTTCGAATTAGAGGGATTCTTTGATACATGTGATAAATAATGATCATATCATTGGATTTTGTTTGATGCTCTAACGTGTGAATTATTTGTGTCAACTGCAGCGAGAAAGATTGGAGAAGGAAGCAGAGATTAAGAGAGTGAGGGAGCAACTGCTACAAGAAAACAAAGACCCAATTGCTTAATTTATGCAGTCGTTCAGTTCATGTGTCATTGTGTGAAATACAGTTAAGATTTTCCCCCAAGCGGTTGTTTGATCTTTTGATCGACTTGTAACTTCTGTATTAAGAAGATACCAATGATTGTTGTTGAATAAGTTTGTCTTCTGTAATAATTACTTTGTACCATCAACTATTTGGCACGTTACGAGTATCTTGAACGATTTGATTGTTAAAAGTCTGGTTTCATTAGTCTTCTTTCACATCATAGCGATAAGATGTTTGAAAATCTGTGGGACATCACGAAAACTGATATTGAAGTTGTTTGGTCAAATTGAATGTAGATTTGGAAACAAGGTGTTTCTATACTATAACTTTTTATAAAATTGATTCATACACTACTTGGAAACCTTATTGCTTCCAATCAAAAGAGGAAAAAGAACACGAATAACATCAGAATAGTCACGTTAAGAAATCGAACAATATGATTTAGACCATATTGAGTCGAGTAAAACTTAAGTAGAACTCAACACCACATATTGGATTGAGGGAAATTAAACCACACATATTCATAAACGAGTTTGACACATATGATGCGTCACTAGACGTACTCTTATGTCTCTTACACTGATGCAATAAGAAAACTAAAGCACGCGTACAAACATGCTTGACAACATATAGTTTATTTATCTACTACATGCACTGCTCCTTGTTTATGTTACTTTCACCTTCACCATACAAGCTTGATGATAGACCTGAAAGAGTTTAAAAATAAAACCATGGAAGTGATGATTTATTAACAAACTCATGTGAAATCATATTCTGAAAATGTAGAGAACGAAGTACCGTATATATTTTGAAGCACCTCGTGAATACGCTGCAACTCATTGACAACAATTTCAATTTTCATTCGTTGGGGTGGGGAATCCACAGAGCATGATACTCCAATCTTAATAGTTGCAACCAAACATTCTTCCACTTTCTTTGCATTCGCTTCCGAACTTTGCAACACAATTGCATCACCATCAATAACATCGACTGCATGATCTGGTAATGCCATGTAAGCAAATTTATGAAGGCTAAGACCATCGTTAAACATGTCGTTTGTCGGCTTTTTGCGAGTCATCACCTCTAGTAATGATATTCCAAAACTGTAAATGTCCCCACTACTTGTCATATCTCTCCCGATACCGTACTCTACAAATAAAAATGATTAGTCAATTTACAAAATTGAAATTTGCAAGTATAAATATAAGCATCATGGCATACAAGAATCATATATTACCCGGAGGTGCATAACCAATTGTTCCTTTAACCTCAGTTGAGATATTTTGGTTTGAGTCTGCACGTAGTCGAGCTAAACCAAAGTCTCCAACATGAGCCACCATATCAGCATCAAGTAGAATGTTGCTAGGCTTCAAATCACCATGAATAATCGTTGCTTGACATCGATTGTGAAGATAATCAAGTGCGTTTGCAACATCTCTGAGAATATTTATTCTTTGAAGAAGGTTAAGTTTCGATGTACTTGCACTTGAATGAAGCCAATCGTGTACACTTCCATTGGGCATAAACTCATAAACCAAAGCTTTAAAGTCATTTCCTTGGAAATCAGTACTTGAACATGAAGTTATTATCTTCAACACATTACGGTGTCGAATATTCCGCCATGCTTCACATTCTGCTAGAAAACTTTTGTGAGCACCTCGCTTTTCAAGATGCATAACTTTGATGGCAACAAATTTATCATCAAAATCAAGGATTCCTTTATAAACAGAGCTGAATCCACCCTCCCCAATTAAATTCTCTGTGGAAAACCCATCAGTAGCCTTGAGAAGTTCATTGTATGAAACTTTCAAGAACCTTTCATTCCCTGAAGATTGAGATGGTTGACTGTTGCGTTTCTTCTTTAAAAAGCGATACACACAACATAATACGATGAGCAACATTGGTGCAAACACAATGACCAATATGAAGTAAAGAAACCTTTTTTTCATACTACCCTTTTCCTTGCATCTTGGTAACTCAAGTGTAACCAAACCACCACAAAGCCTATTGTTCCCCAAAACCGAAAATAAACTTGCATTGCCAAACACCCCTACAAGTGGTACTTCACCCTCAAAATCATTAAAAGATAGGTTCAAAAACTCTAAGGAATTCCATTTGTCTAAGAACTTGGGAATTTCGCCTGATAAATTATTTTGAGAAATGTCGAGTACCATCAATCCTCTCAAGGAACTTAAAGAAGATGGCATTCTGCCTTGAAATATGTTGCCACTTAGGTTTAACAATGTAAGGCTAATGCACTCACCAAGGCTACTAGTAATGTTGCCTGATAAATTAGTGATGGAAGTTGAAGAAGTTGTTTGGGTATTTCTCCACTCAATCTATTGTCTCCAAGGTTTAACCCATTGAGTTCTTTACAATTCCCAAGGCTTGATGGAATATGGCCTTCTAATTTGTTGGAATATAAATAAAGTTTATTCAGCAATGATAAATTCCCAATGGCATCATGGATAGGCCCTGAAAATTGATTCCTTTCTAGACCAAGAACTTGTAGCTTTTGAAGTTTACCAATGGTAGTGGGAATTTTTCCTTTGAATCGATTGTCTCCTAAACGTAAAGTGGTCAAGCCAACTAGACTACCTATACTTGCTGGGAGGCTTCCAAATAATTCATTATTTGCTAAATTTAGAAAGCTAAGTTGATCAGAAAGATTACCTATTGATATCGGAAGAACTCCTATAAGGTTGCAGTTATAAAGATTCAAAACTACTAATCTGGTGCAGTTTTTCAAAGAATTAACAAACCTCGTGTCATCAGCTTCTCCGCGTCCATGGAAGTTGTTATGACGTAAGTAAATTTTGTAAATATCTCGTAGTTTTGAAAAATTGATTGTCAACTTCCCACTAAAATTGTTGTCACTCATTTCAAGAAGTCCTAATTTAGAGCAATTAGAAATAGAAGGTGGAAGAACTCCGGTGAGTTCGTTATCCCTTAACTGAAGTAACTCAAGATTTGGGAGCTGATTACCAAATTCTGAGGGAAGACTACCAGTGAGGTGATTACTAGATAAAGAAATATTAACTAGGAGTGACAGGTTGAAAATGGAATGAGGGATGCTTCCATATAAGTTGCAGCCACCAGAGTAAAATACCGTCAAGCTTTTCCAAAGACCCAAGGTATCCGGAATGCTCCCACCCAACGGGTTCCAAGGAGCAGAGAATACTTCCAATGATGTGATATTCCCCAAGAAAGGTGGGATTCCACCTGTCAACTTATTGTCATGAATTACAAGACTATTAAGTTTCGAGAGTAAACTCATCTCCTTGGGTATGCTTCCAACTAGCTTATTTTGAGAAAGCGAAAGGTCTTCGAGGTTAGAACAACCAGACAAGTTTGTTGGAATGACTCCACTCAATTTGTTTGTATCAAGATAAAGAATACGTAGCCTAGATAGACGACCAAGTTCATGAGGAATGACTCCTTGAAAGCTGTTGTTCGCTAGAGAAAGCTCACGGAAGAAGCTGAGGTTTCCTACATGAGGAGACAACGAGCCTTCTAAGCCTTGCGAATCCAGTTGTAAAGCAGTCACTCGGTTGTGCCGCTTTCCACATGAAATACCACTCCAGTCACAGAAATGAAAGGAATGGTTCCACGAAGTCAGAACTTTGTACGGATCATGGGTGATCATTGACTTAAATGACAACAACGCGTGATAATCAGTCTCATTACCCCCATATGAGACAACAGTGGCGGGAGTAAGACATATTATTGCGAGACCGTAAAAGAGAAAAAGAATACATGAGAAAGATGATATGCAAATCATTGCTTGTGGTGACTTCATCTTTGGAAATTAACTTAAAACAATAAGAACACGTATCAGCTTTTTATCCTTAGTTTTTGCATGTCAACAGTTTGTGACAGACAGCTGGTGAAATGAGTGTCTTTTGATTGAGAATATACTAATTTAGTAATTTATAATCATATATAAAAGACTTTGAAGATAACTTGGAGTGTGAAGACTAGACTTATATTGCATTATAACTTTAATTTAAGTGGTAACGGTCCAAGATGTCTATTAGATAATGTTAAACAATATTGCATTTTGGAAATTTACTTAAAATTATAAGAACAAGTATTGGCTTTTTATCCTTAGTATTTGCATGTTAAAAGTTGGTGACAGTTAGCTGGTGAAATGAATGGCTTCCACAAATTCTTTATCATCTTGACCAAGACATTTCGTTGTTGAGACACGTATATATCCAGAAACAGTCTCGCCTACAACCACAACCACTTGATTCTTTCGTATTACCTATTTCGCAAAACAGTCATATATAACGTAAAACATTACATTGAATTAAATATGAAATTGTTTTTAACAAAGTAGCAAATCACTAGTGATAAAAAGACTCAGAAAACAGACTAACAGATAGAGTTACATAACATTTTTGGTCAAAATTTATGCAAATATTCCCTTCTGTTTAATACGAATGCCGTACTTTGATTTACATGAATCAACAATATTTAAACAGCTAAACTCGATTTCACCATATGTATAAAAATGATAGACACTGTATAGTGTATACTATATTGATATTCCTTTTTATACAATCTCATATTTTGCTGAAACATTCCACATATTATAACTCTTGACAGAAGAATATTCAGGTTTTTGGGTTTACACGTAATTAAATAGCTGCAAACGAAAACCATATTGGCCTGCAACAAATCATCTCGCACTAGAAAATAGTGTGAGGTATTGATGTTGTTCTGATAGTAACTTTGACTTTGCAAAATTGCTTACTGTTTCACCCGTTTTCATGTGTTGGCCAAATTTTGTATCTCCTTTGAAATCTACTTTGCCGTCTTCATGAACTAGCGACTTATCTCATGTAAATTCAGATTTTACAAAAAGGGAGAATTTTGTCAAATTTTGTAACTTTGACAAAGTCATTAACGTTTATATAACTACGACATGCACTGCTCCTTGTTGCATGTACTTCCAAATTTCACCAACAAAGCTTGGTATTAGACCTGAAAGCGTTCAAAAATAAAACCAGGATAGTGATGATTTATTAACAATCTCATGTAAATTCAGATTTTACAAAAAGGGAGAAGAGAGTACCTTATATATTTTGAAGCACATGGAGAATACGCTGCAACTCATTGACAACAATTTCTATTTTCATCCGCTCTGGTGGTGAATCCACAGAGCATGATACTCCAATCTTGATAGTTGCAACTAAACATTTTTCCACTTTCTTTGCATTCACTTCCGTACTTTGCAACACAATTGCATCATCATCAATAACATCAATTACATGATCTGGTAATGCCATGTAAGCAAATTTATGAAGGCTAAGACCTTCCTTAAACATTTCATCTGTCGGCCTTTTCCTAGTCATCACCTCTAGTAATAATATTCCAAAACTGTAGACGTCGCCACTACTTGTCATCTCACTCCCGAGACCATACTCTACGTATTAAAAACGATTAATTCACTTCCGAAGTGTATTTTTCAAGTTAATGTAAGCATCATGGAATATATAGTACCTGGAGGTGCATAACCGATTGTTCCCTAAACTCCGGTTCCGGTTGAGCTATTTTGGTTTAAGTCTGTACCAAGTAGTCGAGCTAAACCAAAGTCTCCAACATGAGCCACCATATCAGTGTCAAGTAGAATGTTGCTAGGCTTCATATCACCATGAACAATCGTTGTTTGGCAGCAATTGTGAAGATAATCAAGCGCGGTTGACAAATCTCTGTGAATATTTACTCTTTGAAGAAGGTTGAGTTTCGGATGCATTTGCATTTGAATGAAGCCAATCGTGTAAACTTCCATTGGGCATAAACTCGTAAACTAAAGCTTTAAAATCATTGCCTTGAAAATCAACACTTGAACATGAAGTTATTATCTTCAACAAATTACGGTGTCGAATATTCTACCAAGCTGTACATTCTGCTAGAAAACTTTTATGAGCTCCCCGATTTTGAAGATGTAGAACTTGATTGCAACAAGATTTGTATATCGGATTTGAGAATCCCTTATAAATAGAGTGTATCCACCCTCTCCAATCAAAATTTGCTAAAGTGAAGCCTTGTAGACTTAAGAAGTTGAATGTCACGAAACTTTTTTGATCTGTTCACTCCATGATGGTTGACTATTGCGTTTCTTCTTACCCAAAAGATACACAACACATAATACGAAGAGCAACATCAGTGCAATCACAATGAATAACATGAAGAAAGGAAACCTTTTTTTCTTACTACCCGTCTCCTTGCATTTAGGTAACTCAAGTGCAACCAAACCGCCACAAAGCCTTTTGTTCCCCAAAACCGAAAATGCACTAGCATTGGCAAACACTCCTACAGCCGGTACATCACCCTCAAAATCATTATAGGAAAGGTTCAAATATTCTAAGGATTTCCATTTGTCCAAAAATTGTGGAATTTTGCCTGATAAATTATTTTGAGAAATGTCGAGTACCTTCAAGGCTTCCAATGAACTTAATAAAGATGGTATTATGCCTTGAAATTGGTTGCCTTGTAGGTTTAACTTTGTAAGGCTAATGCACTTACCAAGGATACTAGTAATGGTGCCTGATAAATTGTTATATGATAAATCAAGCTTGCTCAACATCTTGAGATCTTTAACCTCGGATGGAATTGAACCAGAGAGGCGGTTTTGAGAAAGATCAAAATAATAAGTTAGTGACGGAAGTTGAAGAAGTTGCTTCGGTATGTTACCACTGCAGCTCCTTGTATGAAAAGGTTCAATCATTATGGTTTTTACAATTTGAAGGCATTATTGGAGAATATCGACCTTCTAATTTGTTGGAATCAATAAAGTTTTGTCAACAATGATAAGTTCCCAATGGCATCAGGGATAGGCCCGTAAAATTGATTGCTATGTAAACCAAGAACTTGTAGCTTTTGAAGTTTACCAATGGTAGCGGGGATTTTTCCTTTCAATAAATTAGGTCCTAAATACAATGTGGTCAAACCAACTAAACTACCTATACTCGAAAGGAGGCTTCCAAATAATTGATTGCCTCTTAAAAATAAAACCCTGAGTTGATCAGAAAGATTACCTATTGATATCGGAAGCAATCCTCTAAGGTTGCAATTCACAAGTTCCAAATCTACTAATTTCGTGCAGTTTTTCAAAGAATCTATAAACCTCATGTCATCAGCTTCTCCCCGTCCATGGAAGTTGTTAAACTGTAAACTAATTGTATAAACATCTCGTAGTTTTGAAAAATCGATTGTCAACTTCCCACTAAAATTGTTGTCACCCATTTCAAGAAGTCCTAATTTAGAACAATTAGAAATAGAAGGTGGAAGAACTCCCGTCAGTTCGTTACCCCATAACTGAAGGAACTCAAGATTTGGGAGTTGATTACCCATTTCTGGAGGAAGAGTACCAGTGAGTTGATTTTCAGCCAAGGAAAAATTAGCTAGGAGTGAGAGGTTGAAAATGGAATGAGGGATGCTTCCATATAATTTGCAGCCACCAGAGTAAAATCCCGTCATGCTTTTCCAAAGACCCAAGGTATCCGGAATGCTCCCACCCAACGGGTTCCAAGGAGCAGAGAATACTTTCAATGATGTGATATTCCCCAAGAAAGGTGGGATTCCACCTGTCAACTTATTGTCATGAATTACAAGACTATTAAGTTTCGAGAGTAAACTCATCTCCTTGGGTATGCTTCCAACTAGCTTATTTTGAGAAAGCGAAAGGTCTTCGAGGTTAGAACAACCAGACAAGTTTGTTGGAATGACTCCACTCAATTTGTTTGTATCAAGATAAAGAATACGTAGCCTAGATAGACGACCAAGTTCATGAGGAATGACTCCTTGAAAGCTGTTGTCCCAAAGAGAAAGCTTACGTAGGAAGCTGAGGTTTCCTACATGAGGAGACAACGAGCCTTCTAAGCCTTTCGAAGACAGTTCTACAGCAGTCACTCGTTTGTGCCGCCTTCCACATGAAACACCACTCCAGTAACAGAAATGAAAGGAATGGTTCCACGAGGTTAGAACTTTGTATGGATCTTGGGTGATCTTCGACTTAAATGACAACAACGCGTGATAATCGGTCTCATTACCCCCATATGAGACAACAGTGGCGGGAGTAAGACATATTATTGCGAGACCGTAAAAGAGAAAAAGAATACATGAGAAAGATGATATGCAAATCATTGCTTGTGGTGACTTCATATTTGGAAATTAACTTAAAACAATAAGAACACGTATCAGCTTTTTATCCTTAGTTTTTGCATGTCAACGGTTTGTGACAGAGCTGGTGAAATGAGTGTCTTTTGATTGAGAATATACTAATTAAGTAATTTATAATCATATATAAAAGACTTTGAAGATAACTTGGAGTGTGAAGACTAGACTTATATTGCATTATAACTTTAATTTAAGTGGTAACGGTCCAAGATGTCTATTAGATAATGTTAAACAATATTGCATTTTGGAAATTTACTTAAAATTATAAGAACAAGTATTGGCTTTTTATCCTTAGTATTTGCATGTTAAAAGTTGGTGACAGTTAGCTGGTGAAATGAATGGCTTCCACAAATTCTTTATCATCTTGACCAAGACATTTCGTTGTTGAGACACGTATATAATACAACCTTCAAACTCAAAGATGCTGATATTTTCTAGTTCTAATGTTTAATGTTCGTGATATCTGTGTATAATTATGGGAGTGTTATAACATGTCACGAATGATCATAGGTCTTCACACATACTGCACTTTGGTACAGAACTTGTAAACATTCAATCATGCACTTTAATTTTCGTGATATCTGTGTATAATTTAGGATGCAACTTGTAAACATTCAATCAAGCACTTTGGTACAGAACTTCTATACTAGCAGCCACCAATTATTGTAGTAATGTCTATTAGATAACGTTAAACATGCTGCATTTCTTTATTTCGAGCACATTTATATAATATTCCATTTATACAAACAATATAACTTGATGGAAGTAATAGTCCGCCAATAAGGACCCAAAGCAGCGGTACCTTTTTTAACCATTAACATAAAGCTGTTTCGTTTTTAATTGGATTTTATAGAATGAGGACAACCATACCAGGTATATTAATTCATCATGAAAAATAATAAACTGTTATAATATCCCAATATCCAAATACTAAAACACAGATTTACATGAGACTACTAGCCAAAAAAGAACTATACTCTTAGTATGACTAGAACGCTTATTAAAAGGCAATGCCTTAGTAAAAGGATCAACTACGTTGTTATCTGTGTGAACTTTGATCAAACTTATGTCGCCCAATTCAATCACTTCTCGTAGATAGTGAAATTTGGTTCGATAATCTTACAACACCAAGCCCATAAATAAACTTACTTATCCAAACAGCTTCCTTTGAAGCTTCTAAAGAAGCCATATATTCAACTTCTGTAGATGATGTTTCTGTAGTGCTCTGCTTGGCACTTTTGCAGTCAACAACGCCTCCATTTAAAATGAAGGCATATCCAGTCTGAGGCTTTGAGTCGTCAACGATATCCAGCATGAGTGTAGCAAGTAACTCTGAGCTCTCGTGTCATATTACCAGCGTAAACAAGAAACATATCTTTAGTATTCTTGAGATACTTTATAATGTTCTTAACAGCACTCCAGTTTAAGTCTCATGGATTATGTTGAAATCGGCTTGTTAAGTTCTGTGCGAACACAACATCAAATCTAGTGCATCTAACAGTATACATGATAGATCCTATAGCCGAGGCATAAAGAACTCTCTGCATGCGCTTCACCTCAGAATGTGTAGAAGCACCTTGAGCCTTGCTCAAAATTGGCTTTTCTTGCATTGGGATACTTTCACGTTTGGGATTTTCCATATTAAATCTTTTTAAGATTTTTTCAATGTAAGTACTTTGACATAAACTAATTAACCGTCTAGATCTATCTTTTAGATGTTGATTCCAAAGATGTATGCTGCTTCTCCTAAGTATTTCATAGCAAAACACTTTCTAAGATAAGATTTTAAATCTTGTAACATTGGAATGTGATTTTCCATGATCAACATGTCATCAACATATAAGATTAGGGAAGTAACCATACTCCCACTAGCTTTTACATATACATAAGGCTCATTACGGTTTTGAGTGAAACCAAACTTTTTTATCTCCTAAATCAAACTTCTTTATTTCATTGCCTTGATGCTTGCTTTAGTCCATAAATAGACCTTTGAATCTTGCATGCACGGTATGGATATTTTGGATTAACAAAACCTTTTGGTTGCACCATATAGACTTCTTCAGTTAGATGTCCATTGAGGAATGCAGTTTTGACATCCATTTGCCAAATCTCATAATCATAGTACGCGATTATTGCTAAAAGAATCCTAATAGCTCTAATGTCTGCAACAGGAGAGAAGGTTTCCTCATAATCTACTCTGTAGGTTTGAGTAAAGCCATTCGCCACAAGACGAGGTTTATCGGTGTGAACATTGCCATCCATGTCAGTCTTCTTTTTCAATTGCCACTTGCTGCCAACAGTTTTAGCCTTAGGAGGAAGATGATCTAAGTCCCAGATGTGGTTATCTTTCATAGATTGCATTTCCACATTCATAGCTTCAAGCCATTTATCGTATTTAGAATCTGATAATGCAGCTTTGTAGTTAGTGGGTTCATTATGATCCCCTAACTTATGCTCCTCAGCATCGACGTATAAACACATTCGATCTGGGGCATGACGTGTCCTTGTGGACCTACGAATGGGAATAACATCACTTTCAAGTTCAACAATTTCTTGTTCATCCTCATCATGATGTTCGCTTGTGTTTTTAGAAGGATGCGTATCTTCTACTTGAATTTCTTCAAGATTTACTAAACTCCTACTTGCTTCTTGCATTAAGAGATTATTCTAAAAAAACTCAGCATTCCGAGCAACAATAATTTGTTCTTGGGTGGATAGTAGAAGGAGTAACCCATTGTTTCCTTTGGGTATCCTACAAAGATACATATAACAGATCTAGGTTTAAGTTTGTCATGTTTGATAAGCGTATCACGCTTTACAAGTGCTTCATAACCCCAAACCTTTAAGTAAGACAGCTTAAGGGCTTGCCCATGCCATACTTCATATGGTGTATTTTCAACCTTCTTAGTTGAAACTATATTAAGAATGTGTGTAACAAACTCAAGAGCATAATCTCAAAAGGACTTAGGTAGAATTGTTTAACTCAGCACAGAGCGAACCATGTCTAGCAAGGTTCTATTTCTCCTTTCAGACCCACCATTATGTTGTGGTGTGTATAGAGGAGTGTGTTGTGAAATAATTCCACGCTCCTTAAGATGATCTAAAAACTCTTAACTCATATATTCTCCACCACGATCAGAACGTAGATCTTTTATGGTCTTTTCGAATTGGTTTTCTACTTCTCTTTGAAAAGCTTCAAAAAGTTTCAAAGACTTCATGTTTATGCTTAAGCAAGTGAACATAACCATAACGAATAAAGTCATCAATGAAGGTAACAAAGTAGCTAGCTCCTTGTCTTGGCACAGTTCTAAATGGGCCACATACATCGGTGTATAAGTCCAAGTAGATCCTTAGTTCTTTCAGTTTGATGCGGAAAAGGCTTACGTGTTATCTTACCAGACATACAGGAAACACATTTATCAAAAGAATCATCTTCAATTGATTTAAGGAGCCTATCATGTTGCAGCTTCTCTATACACTTCTTGTTAATGTGTTCAATGTCACACCCCCAAATGGGGCCTGGACGGAATACGTGTCATGGGCATGACATTATGCATATCTCAAGTACAAAGCATAGAAAATGACCTCTAAAGGGGTACGTTTTAGAAAAACCATCACTCGGTGCATAAGTTAAAGATAATAAAGTTTTACAAACCATTTCAATGTTAATAACACAGTGGAAGCATTGAATTAAAGATAGCGGAAGCAGTATTTAAATTTTGAGTAAAAGACAACGAGCAAGTATGATAGTCTTGAAAATGGTTGAAGTCACATAGCACAAAGACTTCAAGTAGCACGTCATGATAAGTCCAGCTAAGCACCTGAGAAAAACCTGCTTTAAACGTCAACAAAATTGTTGAGTGAATTCATAGGTTTAGTTTCAAACGTTGATATAGTGGACCACAAGATTTCAACACGTATGTGACAGTTATAACAGATACAACTTCACAAAAAAAAATATTTACGTTGCACTAAGCTCATGACACTGAAGCTAATGGGAAGGTAGCATGTACATTGCCATATAAATTGCCATGGTAGGTGTCCGACCAAAGATCACCCAAACTAGTTTCAACATGAAATACATCCGTTGGCCTGTACATCAGTTGTACCTGACCAATAAGAATTACCAAACCCATATAGGGATTATTAGTCCTAATAGATCTATTTACTCACTCGCGCTTACTTAACTAGCAGTCGGTTAAAGGTAATTAACGGTTCATGATAGTACGGGAAAATAGTGGTCTAACGCTACTTAGGCAACACATAAACAAGGGAAAGTATCACGTAAAGTACTTGTGTCTGGTTTTCAAAACAAGCGATGTTTCTCACCCCAAAGTTATAAAACATTTATTCAAAACGAGTAAAAAGTGGGGCTATGAACTCACCTTGAGTCGGTGAAGTAAAGTAATGAGAAACTAGAAGAATAATCACACGGTAATGAACGACGATACACAAACACGACCTAAGAAGTTTAGGATTCGGTTTAGAATCGGAATGATAGAGAACTACAAATAATGCATATGTGTTTACTAAAATATTTCTGTTTAAATGTTTTCTATAATAGACGTTAGTGATCGTATTATGGTTGTAACATTTGACTAATAAAGTACATAGTAATATTTAGTATATAATACTATATAGTAATATTCGAGTAACACACACACACACACTTATCTTCAATGGTATCATTACCACGATCACCATCAAAATGATCCTCAAGAATCTCACCTTCCACATTATTAGACATATTATTATTTACCACCCCACATTTCTCAGTAACATTGTTAGAACAATCTTCAATATCTTTTTCAACATCATCGTCCAATTTCTTTCCCATACAATCCTTGACACACCCATCATCCGATTCACCAATGATCTCGCCTTCTTCAAAGGAGTCCACCGATTTACCAGGAGCGTTCATTTCGTAACCCATATTCTCTTCTTAACATAGATCTCCCTCAACTTGTGACTCTTTATACTTATGTATAATCCAGATCAATTCCAACGCCTCTGATTCATAAACATTTTGTGAAGATGTTGTCTAGTGAACAAATCAGGTACCCAATTGCAAACACACGAACTCTAACCTGGTATCTGACTCCCATATAGAAACCCGACACGAATCCATGATGTATTTTTATTTTTGTTTTGAATACAATACCCTTCCATGTGCAATATTTCCTCACGTGCTTCATCTACAAAAACCGATTCTCCCAATTGCCTGCTATCTTTTTTAAAATGCATTAGTAGTCCACATTGAGTGGCAGTCCATCTAATTTCGATCCAGATCATTCCGATCATCGGGAATGAAATTATGTGAAACAGTTTTCGTTGGAGTAAAATACAATTCCATTCTTCTGATTTTTTTGAAACTTTAACCTTGACACGTCCTGCTGAATTCAATCCATAGGGCAGAGTCCCCATGTATTTGCACTGTTGAAATCAGATGAATCCCTCTTTTTTTAAAACGCGTTAAAATATAAATAAATTAATGAAACATCCCTTACCTTTACAGAACTACACTTAAGTATCATATAATTCCCCAATAAATTAAAGAGTTTCGAGGGTGATATTTTTCTGTATTGGCCCAGCCAATACTGGCTTTTTGAGTCCCCTCCTTACCATTCAATACAGATGCAAAAGAACGTCTCACCGTAGTGTGACTAGCGTGACCCGTTTCGTGGAGGTTTATGTTGTTTAACGACAAGGATGCGTTTGATGGTATAAATCGATTAATAAGTATATCGTAAGGTTTTATAAATTATAAAACGGATTTAATGGTGGTTTAATGGTTAAATAAATATGCGACTTATTATTTAACTTCCTAATTGATCTCGTTCAGATATATATATATATATATATATATATATATATAGGGGGACTTTCTTTTCAGAACCAATATTAGTGCGAGAACTGACAGAACCACCAAAAACATACATGCACGCCTTTTAAAAATCAAAAAAATACATGAAAATCATTAATAATCGTAAGAATCCACCTTTGTTCTTCAGTATCATCATGAACTCTTCCTCTTCTTTCACAAAAACCTTACACACGGCCGCAATATTGTTGTTGCACGCCTTATAAGAACATACATGCACACTTTCAAAGAAAATTTTTGTATTTCCAATTTCTTATCAAATTATTTAGAACAACTATGTTTTTTAGAACATATATGTTGTTTTTAGAACATATGTGCAAAAATACAATTATTGAAGGCGTGCATGCATGTTTTTTGTGGTTCTGTCAGTTCTCGCACTAAAAATGGTTCTGAAAAGAAAGTCTCACTATATATATATATATACATATATATATAGTTCTCCGCAGAAACTAAAAAGGGTATTTTGGTCATTCTGTTGGGTTTCGAGTCTCGGCTAAATCTAAAAAGTTGTCCGAAATGTCGTTTCGCTTCAAAAAAATTTAGAGTCCGAGTCGTGAAAATGTAATTTGGCGGGTCGTTTTGGACGGGTCAGATTTAAGAAAATTTTTACTAAAAAGTCAACATGGCGAAATTTTAAGGATTGGTCAATTATATTTATAACCAATGAGTAGGCGTAAATTATGTTAACTTAAACAGAAATTTACGACTAATGAACTAATCTTTTACATTCGTTTGCGTCTAGATTTCTTAATTTTGATAACGGGTTAAAATGGGTAATTTTCATAAAAATACAAAGTTAGTCGATTAGACTTAAAAACAAGTATAACGAGAACTATAATTACAAATAATAAATTAGATATACACTTTCGGTCTTGACTAATGGTCTTGATTCTTTAGAATGGGATAATGAGTATAATGATTTAGAGTTTGGGTGTGTTTGGACGGGTTGACCGTTGTAAATTCGGAATAGAAATATTGGCAGATTTTTGAGTCGACATGTGAGTATAATAACTTGGTCATTTTAAGAGCTTTTCTAGATTTTCCAGATTCTAAAATTAAGTTCAAAGAGTCTATTTTCCAACGAGTGCGGCCTCATGGATATTCAGTAAGTAAAAGTTGTTCAAATGATTTTTACAAAAAAAGTTGTCAAAACTGCGTTTTAGGACCAGATTTTAGATTGTGAAGATGTGATGAGCAGACATAGCAAAACATAATATTTTTTGATTAAATTCGAACTAAAGCAAGTTCATAATGTTTATGAATTACTGGAATTTTTCCAGATTTTTCTAGAAAGTTTAAATGGGTCTGATCATATCCAACTTTTGCAATGTTTTGGCAGACCCGTTTCGGACACCTTATGTTGTAGCATTTTTTGAAAAATGGTTAGATATACTAGGAATTTTTAGGAAAAATACAGTAGCTTGTCAATTCATATAAGTGGTTAGAAACAAGAGATGAACAACGGGTGTGGTCATTTAGTATTTCTTTAAGGTTGTCAAGTGACTAGGAAAATTAGTCGAAAGTGGTTAAAAGGCTATATGCATATAAGGCGAAACATGTAGGACGTTGTGATAAGTGAATTAAGACGCACATATGGATTCTATGATATAAGATTTTATATATGTCGAAACATATTATTTTCCTTTCTTTCTCGCGCTTATGCATTTTATGCAATTTTCTTATAAAATATATTCTTATACGCGCACCATTATTTTAGGTCGCGGGTCGGATCTCTCGACTTTGTTTCTTCATTGTTGATCATGATTTTCGCATCGTTGTTATCATTGTTCACTCGTTGTGATTCTCATATCCGATACTTCATTGCTTCTCGGTGAGTTCATAGCCTCGCTTTTAATCTTTTGATTGTTCTATGAAAATCCGCGAGGGAGATACATGCTCGTTTTACTAAGTAAACTTATTGATTTCTACTACATAAGGGTTACATGACTGTTTGTACTAAAAGCTTTTACTTGCTTACTATATGACTTCTAAAACATGTGCGATACATGGTTGTTTACTCATGAACTTACGAAAGCTTGATTTGCTACTATACGATTTAAAATCGTTAAATACCGATTTATGAAACTATAAGTTTTGAATATCTTACTTCGTGCAAAATGGAACATATTGATTTTATGGTATGCTGGACCCGATTATGAGATTATCCGCATGAGTAGCTATTGCCAAAGTCTATAATTTCATGAACCGTCAATTACCTTTCAGGGTAAACGCTAGTACAAATATATAGATCTATTAGGCTTGATATAACAACCCGTAATTTTCAAGTATTTTCATCAATGTAATATCTACTTACTATATTAAGTACAACCTTTTCCACGGGAATATTTTTTGTTTTTATTCAATTCCATTATGTAACCTAGTTTACATTTCTAAAGTAAACGAGCTCACGCAACTACCTATGCCTATTCCATCTATGTTTACATCATGTAAACATCCTAATATGTCAAGTTTATATCTTAATATCATTTTTACCAAGTACATTATCCATTTAATGTACTTTTCAAAACGTTATTTCAAATCAAGCATTAAACGTTAACGTTTATATCAAAACCCTAATCATATGTAATGTATACATATAAAATGAATGGGCATGCCTTCAAGCATGTGTACAAGTGTACAATACACAATATTTGAATCATATTTTCCCTTCAAGTCAATGTACAAATCATTTAAGCTTAATGTACAAGTCAATAATGCCTAAAAACCTAATTAGGTCATTTAAGCTCCTAAATCATGTTTAAACTTTACCACCACTTTAGCATAAGGTACAAGCACTTAATGCATGACTCCTAAACCCTAAACCTAAACCCTAAGTCAATCTAAAATCCTAATTTAAAACCCTAAACCCTAAAAGATATCCTAAAACCCTAATTTCACTTTAAACCTAAAACTAAACCCTAAACCTAAAACAAAACCTTAATCCTTAATCCTAACCCTAATCCTAACACTAAACCTTAATCCTAAACCCTAATATATCCCTAATCCTAATCCTAATCCACATTTTAAAACCCTAACCCTAACCCAAAATAAAATGAACCTAACACCCTTTTACTTCATATTTGCCTATTTTTAAGCAACCAAGCACCTCAAGAACCTCTATGACATCACCAAGCAGCCACCTGAGTAGCTTACAAGCACCTTCATCACCACCTTGTAAGCTACTACAAGCATATGTACACCAAACATGCCTTTTTGTCACCTACTTGTAAACCAAAACCCTCCACACCCTTACACCTCATCCTAAGCTTTCATGACTCACCCTAGATGTTCATTAGTCATTAATATATAGACCTTGGCCACCACACCAAGAAAACTTAGGCACCAAGGGTCATTTACCACTATATATAGCTGAAACATACAACCATTTCAAATCACACCTCAAAAACTCATCACCACTAAAATGGAGTCTTAAACAAGATCAAGGAAGACCAAGAAAGATCAAAGAATTAAGAACTCAACAAATTTGAAGCCAATAACCAAGAAAAATGAAGCCTTGAAGTCGTTACTAGGCTTACAAACTCAAAAACCTCATTTTGACCCATTTTAGCTCAAGTAAGCTCAAAATCTTGTTCAATAAACTTATAATCTATATTAGAATGTTCATAATACTCTTAAGATCATATATGAACTCTTGTTTGAATCCTTGAATCCTCAAACCCATGTGTTTTTTATTAAAACCCTAAAAACGACCCGTTTTGATTTTCTAGCTAACGAATCCCTTTTCTAAGCTTTTGTTATATTAAACATCTTATTTTAACTTATTCTAATAAGCTATAACCTGCAAATATCATTTGGAATCTTAAAATAAGCTTGCATGGCTTTTTGGACTTGATTTGTAAATTATTTCCATGCAAGGGGTATATATTATAACTTTCTAAAATTTATAACTAAAAGGGCTTAAAATGTCATCATTCTAAAATTATAATTATAAGGACTTGTTTTGCCAAGTTTCAAAGTTAAAGTTTTAAATTATATATACTTTATATATAAAGGACTAAACTTGTAAAAGTTTATAAACCAAGGGTATATATTGCCATTTTTGCAAACTTAAAAATATAAAATATAATATTTTTATATAAATTATAAAAATATATATTAATATTATAAAACTCGATTTTGTTAAAACCTGACACATTTGTCGTTATTAATCAACGATCGACGCATTATAAAACAATTACGTTATATATTTAACGTAATTTATCATCAACTAACTTTTGAAGAAACTTAAAATCTTTAACGTATCACGTTACTAGGGAATTTCATATAAGGAGTTCCATTTGGGTATTCGCTTTGACGAGTTTGATGGGTTTACGATTTAAAGTGCCCTGTCTCCTCAAACAATACTACATGGCCTTTAGATATACGTTAAACTTTATAAAGTTTTGAAACAAAAACCATCACACTAAGACTTGACATATCACCCCAGGTTGCATGACGAAGCCGTTACTTTCACTTGATATACTTTTGTCATCAATCAGATTTCCCTGTACTGTTAAGGTGAGTTCATAGCTTCACATTTTAAATTTCTTTAATATTTAATAAAGCCGTGAGGGGGATACATGCTTAAACCATAAAATGTTTTTTCAACTGTATGCTACTCTGATATATTATTGCCTAAGTACTTTCCTTAAGGCCTCGGTGCCATGAGCTTAGACGCAATAATACTGTTTTTCATAATAATTGTGAATGCATGCAATTATTACTATTATGGGTGTTGATAAGTGTAGAATACACATATCCATTTATGCTTAAAATAGCCCAATTAAACCCAAAACAAACCAAAAATTGCAAAAATATGCTTGTATTTGTGTTTTGTATATGCAGGTACGGATAAGTCAAAAATCACAAGAAAACAGTCAAAAACAAGTAAGCACGGACACAAGAATCAGAAGAGTTCAAAAAGAAGCCAAAGATTCAAAGCCAAAGCCAGAAAAGTCAAGCCCTCAGTCAAATCCAGCCAAAGAAAGTTAAATCATGGTCAACAGTAGTCAACCACTAGAAGACAAAACCTTAAAAGTTACCAAATGAGTCCCTCAAGTTTTAAAAGTTACAAAAATGGTCCCTTAAATCCTAAATGGGCCATACCCGGATCCATAAGCCCAAAATCCTAGCCCATTTCTCTTTTAT